>PVIA01007074.1:0-88146 GCA_004024845.1 Tonatia bakeri
TAGACAGTAGGTAGAAAATAGACGGGGAGGGTAGGAATAGTATGGGACATGTAGACACTAGAGAACTTATGACACATGGACATGAACTAAAGGGGGGAATGAGGGTGGGAGGGGATGGGCAGGGTGGTGGGGAGTGAGGGGGGAAAATGGGCCAACTGTAGTTGCATAATCAATAAAATAAAGAATTAAAAAAAAAAGAATTCTCTGTTCATTTTGGATACAGTCCTTTATCAGATATATATTTTGTAAATATTTTCTCCCAGTTTGTTTGTAATCTCATTCTCTTAACAGTGTACTTTGCAGACTTTGTTCATTTTAAACAAACTCATCATGTGCAATTTATCAATTTTTTTCTTTCTTGGATCATGCTTTTGGTATTGTATCTAAAAACTCATTGCCAAATCAAAGGTTACCTATCTTCTAGAAGCTCTATAGTTTTGTTGTTTACATTTAATTCAATGATCCATTTTAATTTTTGTGCATGGTGCAAGGTCTGCATCTAAGTTGGTTTTTTACTTGTCTTTTGTCTTTGTTTTTTGTTTTGCATATCAGTGTCCAATAGAGCCAGCACCGTTTGTTGAAAAGACAGTCCTTTTTCATTATATTTCTCCTTTGTCAAAGATCAGTTGACTATATTTATGTGGGTCTATTTCTGGGTTTTTTATTCTGTTCCATTGATCTATTTGTTTATTCTTTTGCCAATACCATACTGTCTTGATTACTGCAGCTCAGCAATTTTCAACCAGTGTGTTGTGGCACACTGGTGTACCACAAGAGGCACACTGGTGTGCTGCAAAAATTTTTAAAACATGCCATACCTGACTACTTAGTCAGGAGAACTGATCTTTCTTCTTTTTTACTGTCAAATAAAAAAGTGACAACAGCCAATACAACAACAGCCATCTGGTGTGAAAGAATCAAAATTGTACCTATTTTTTGTCAGGTCAGCAAAATATATATTTTTTGGTATGTGCAGAATTTTAGTAATTAGTGTTTATGAATTATGAGATGAAAAACATTGAAAATCACTGCTGTGGCTTTATAGTAAGTCAGATTGTATCAGTACTCCAACTTTGTTCTTCTCTTTCAATTTTGTGTTGGTTATTCTGGGTTTTGTACCTCTCTATGAACTTTAGAATCAGTTTGTCAATATCCAAAAAATAATTTGCTGGGATTTTGATAAGAACTTCATTAAATTTGTAGATAAAATGGGAAAGAATTATCATCTTAACAATATTGTGTTTCAGTCCATGAATATGGAATATTTATCCATTCATTTAGATCTTTGATTTCTTACATCAGAGCTTTGTAGTTTTTCACATATAGTTTCTATATATTTGTTAAATTTATAATTAAGTATTTCATTCTGCTGGTCTTATTATAAATGTTATTTTTTTATTCCAAATTCCAATGGTTCATTTCCAATATATAGCAAAGTATTGACTTTTTCATATTACCTTGTATCCTGTGACCTTTCTATCACTTATTAGTTAGGGAGTTTTTTGTATATTATTTGTGATTTTCTATATAGATAATAATTTTATCTGATAACAAGATAGTGTTATTTCTTCCTTCCCAATCTTATAACTTTTGTTTCATTTTCTTGTCTTACTGCGCTACTAAGGAGTTCCTATACAATGCTGAATAGGTGTGGTGACTGTGATGGTCAATTTTATGTACTGACTAGCCACAGGGTGCCCAGATTCAGCATTATTCCTGGGTATATTTGTGAGGCGTATTTCCAGATGAGGTTAGCAATTGAATCATTAGACTCAGTAAAGTAGATGGGCCTCCCCAATGTGGGTGAACATCATCTAATCTGTTGAGGGCTGCATAGAACAAAAGAGGAGGAAAGAGGAATTTGCCCCTTACTATACTGCCTCACCGGTTGAATTGGGACATCTCATCTCATCTCCTCCAGCCCTCAGATTGGGATTTACACTATCAGCTTCCCTGGTCCTCAGGCCTTTGGACTCAGACTGAATGACACCACCAGCTTTTCTAGATCTCCAACTTGCAGACATTGGATCATGGACTTCTTAGCCTCTACATCAGGGGTGTCAAACTCATTTTCACTAGGGGCCATATCGGCCTTGCAGTTGCCTTCAAAGAGCCAAATTTAATTTCAATTCCTTAACAGTTAAGGAGCGGTTACATTTATACAGTCCTACAATTATTTTGGCCCTTTGAAGGCAACCACGAGGCTGATACGGCCCCCAGTGAAAATGAGTTTGACACTCCTGCTCTACATTGCATGAACCAAGTCCTCATAAGAAATCTCTTTTTAGATATATTACTCTCCTACTGGTTCTGTTTCCCTGGAAAACCTTGACTAATATGAAGAGAAAGAACATCCTTTCCTTATTCTCAAACTCTGGGAAAAAGCATTCAGTTTCTCACTGTTAAAGTAGGATATAGGCTTTTGTAATATTTTTTATCAGGTTGAGGAAATTCCCCTCTATCCCTGCTTACTGAGATTTTTATCTTTCAGAAATGTGTAACCAGACCCCCCTTCACGGGAAGACATGTCGCTCCAGCTATCAGCTCCATCAGCGTATGCCTGAGCTGTAGAGAGGCACCTGGCCCAAGGACACATTCTTCCTGGTGCAGCTCATATGCCCTGGCTGATAGAGGTCTGGAGTAAAGAACCAGCCATTTCAGCCCAATGAGGGTTAACTCTGATGGATAACCTAGTCCATGAAGTCAGGCAAAGCTCTGCCAGCAATGCATCACAGTCCAACTCTTCCCTCTGCCTAAACTTGCATCTTCCTCCTCCCTTCCGTAGGCATTGACTTCTAACTAACATTCCACAGACTTAAGCACGCCTTTGGGGCCAGCTTCTAGGGACTCAACCTATGACTCTCCTTACACAGCAAACTCATTTCCATGCCACTTGATAAAGGACAGAGTGGATTGTTTTATTTTATTTTTTCCTACCAGACTACCTGTGAAGAAAAGGAAAGAAAAGAAAAACCTTGAGAATAAAAATGGAACAATAGGAAAAAAGTTTCTCTCAACACTTGGTTAGCAATTGAGAGTGCTAAATTTTAATGATTGGCTACAGGGCCTATAGGAATTTGTCATGATCACTCAACAGAGATTCTTCCAAGGCTCCTTGTCCACATTGCAAGGTAATTTAGCCACATTAATAGAAATAGTAGGACTGAAATGGCCTGGATTTTACTCCTAGTAAAAGGAAAAATCCAAGCCGGCAGATGTTACAAGCAAAAAGCCTCTTCCAAAAGCAGGACTACTACAGAAAATAGTAGACACAAAGCCAAAGGGCTAATCAGAGGGGTTACAAAAATAAAAATCAAGTTGGAATCAGAGAGTTGTCATAAAGACTCTAGTTCAGGATCACATGAAACAGAGTGTTACCACATAGAACAGTATCTTGCATGCAGAGTAGATGTTCAATAAATATTTGCTGAAAATAATTAATAAACACTAACTTGGAGTTAGGAGTATTGGCTCCCACTCCCAGCTTTTATACATGCAGTATATGACTGAGTACCAACTATAAAATTGTGATAAGTTGAATACAAGGAAATATATTTATTCGGCAATCCATATGTTGATGCTTTATAGATTTAACTCCATAAATAAGAGTTCTTTTGCATCTGAACATTGTTGGCTATTTCACAGTAGCTCTGCTGGTTAGATGCACTCCCATTTGTGAAAGTAAGGCAATGTTTATACAATTAAATGAATATTTTATTGCATTTTCCCTTATTAGGTTACAAAAATGAGTGGAAGAAGAAAAATGAAAAGTGTTGATACCCATGATAAAAAGCAGAGGTCTCATTAACTCAATATGGTTGAGACAAAGATAGAAATCATTAGGCCTGCAGAAAGTGATAAGTCATTAGCCTCAATCAGAATCTCATTGACTTCAAGCTGGTCAACCTTGTGCTGTGTTCTAAAGGAAGAAAGTACATGCAGGAAATGTATGAATCATTGAAGATGATGCCTAAAAGGCAAGGTATAATTATGGATATTAGAATGTATTTCAGCTCTCTGGTAACAGAACTCGCAGGTAATCTTGTTTAAGTTTTACACATTTGAGTTTCTAAGAGAACATTATGTACGAGATCAGGGGAACGCTTAAATTAATGCATGGACTGCCATTCATAGAACTGTCTATCTTACATAAGACAATATGTAAGATATATGTGTGATTGCAACACCAGTTTGTCATATTTAAATATGCCCTGCCATTTTTGTAAGTACAAATATATTGGTAATCCGGGGGGCCTAACACCCCTAGATACAGATAGCTATAGGTATGGGTATGGGCATAGTTAAGGATATATGTACTCAGGCAACTTAGCATACTTCTTTTTCCAGAATGTGATCCATGCAGCAGGGTGTTTTGAAAATAAAAATGAAAATATAAAAGAGTGAAGTCTAAGGGAGTTAATGGGATAGTGATGAGAGAAATGAGAAAGGGCAACTCCTAGACCCTATTCCCAGGCCTTTCCCCCTAATGTTAACCACCATCACCCTCCTTACTCTGCTTCTCTTCTACATCCAAGCCACCATCACTGCTACTAAGGCCTGAACCTAGCAATCCTACAACTATTTATTTTAAGCAGAACTTTGGTTCCACAATGAAGAGCTTCAAGCTTCTTAGACAAAGAAAGCTCAAACCTCAACCTGGTCATTTCTCAGGTAGAACAATATCTGAGTACAATAGCCTCTTACCACTTCTAAATAAAATAAAATAATAAAAATGTATCCACTTCAATGTTTTCTTAAATAAATACTTCAAATCCTATAATAACTATGATCTGATATTTTACTGATGGCATTAAATACCTTTTGGAGAATGCACAGTAGGCATTATTCCATTTGCAAATTTAACATTCATGGTTTTGACTGTGAGAGATCTTGAATTATAATGACATGTAGCGATTTATAATTTTGGTAAGGCACTAATTTGAATCACCCCCACTGGGAGCTATTACATGGGGAATTAGTCATTTAGGTGGTAAATGAACCAATACCTGCATTTTGATGTTAGTTCATTGCTCACTAGTGCTTTTGAAAAAACTGGTGTGTTCTTGAAAGTCTCAGGACAAATACATGGGTGTATTGTATGGCTCAATACTCTCAGAGGCTAGAATCATAACATGTAAAAATTCATATTGTCTCTCATAATGCAGGTAAATCTCACTGGGATGATCTTGCCTAACTACCAGAGCCAAGTGCAGGTGCCCAAAGTGTCAAAACTAGGTTAATTATCTCTGTTGTAATTCTTCCAGAATACTGAGCATAATAATTGGCATAATAATCTAGCATTAACTTGTTTGTGTCATATGAACATTGAGGTATTTTTTAAAAAATTTCGTCCACCAGTATTAAGTATAGGTATGTTTCTCCATCTGTAGTAGACACTGTTACTGCCTGCACTATCCAAACTCTGCCTCTTTCTTGCTAACATCCCTTTCAATGTTGTTCATAAAAGCATTGGATTCAGTTCCTACATTATCAGCTCTCCTTATGTTTAAGGGTGGCTCCACGAATCCAGTTGTGGCTATAAAGATGTAAGAGGAAGTTAATTATCTGGAGAACTTCTGGAAAAACTTTGCTCTCCAAAAATAAAAAAAAAAAGATGTGGCCAAAACCATTACCACCCCCTCTTTGTGTCTTGAATATGACCATCTATATGCCATCTAGAGTTACGGCAGTGTTCTTGCAAACATAAGGCAACAGGCAACAGAGAAAGGCCAGGAGAATTGCAGCCATGATGGGTCCTGACATTTCTGAGCCACTGAACCGACACAACCAGACTTCTTTGCATATGAAAAATAAAATCCTATCTTCTTTAAACCATCGTAAATCAGGATATCTGTTTCTTATAGCTGAAAAAGTACAAATACAATATTCATCTTTTAAAAAATACAAATTTCACCCTAGCTGGTGTGGCTTATTCGGTTGGAGCATTGTCCTGTACACCAAAAGGTTGGGGATTCGATTCCTAGGGCATACACCTAGGTTTCAGGTTCTATCCCCGGTTGGGGCGCATACAGGAGGCAACAAATTGATGTTTCTCTCTCTCTCCTTCTCTATTGCTCTCTCTTCTTCTTTCTCTTTCTCTAAAATCAATAAAAATATATCCTCAGGTGAGGATTTTATATGAGAGAGATATTGCAAGGGCCATGCTCTATGATGAGACATGTACTCCTTTGACCAATAGGCTGAGAATTCTCCATTTTCACTTTTTTATCCAGGTAAGGATGTAATTACTTCATCCTCCCTAGAGTTTCAATGTCTCTCTGTTTGTATTACTAAGCCAGATGCTATGCACTGTACTTCATGCTGAGGGGGTGAAGCTGGGGAAGGAGGTAGGTAGGTTCATTAACTTACCATTCATCCTCAACCAATGCTATTCTACAGGCAGGATGCCAGCCTGGATGTCAACTTTTTACAGAGAACAATTGAAACTGTCAGTTATCTTGATGAGCAGTGCTCTGATGAAAGAACAGTATAATTGCGGGGTGAAGTGTTAGTGAGCTAATTTTTTTCACCAGCAACAGGAACAAAACATCTTTCTGGATATAATGTATTTACAGTTATTATTTGGTATATAGTACAGAAATTTAAATTCCAAATAATACAAGAATGAAAATATCAAATTCCTCATCTTTTAGGAGTGGCAGGTCATACAATCTCTCAGGTTTCAAAAACATACAGAGGTTTATGGAACCCTATTTCTTTCTTTTTATGAGGGATTTTTTTTTTGCCTAATTTTAACAGAAAACTCTGGTGTTTATTTTTTCTGGGCATTTTTCTGCTTAAATACAAGGCAGCAGGAATATAAAAAGACCCCAGTATTTAAGCCTCAAGGCAAAGATGATATGAATTTAAATGATCTATGACATTTTCCTCTAACATTTTGGATGGCTCATCATTAAGTGAACCAAAATGTAATTTCTAAGGTCCTTTCCATCCCTCCTAGTTTATAAATCTAAGACCCTAGCCACCTGTGCATTACTGACCGCTCTTCAAAAACCAGTTCAAATGCCAAATTCCAGTGACGCCTTCTCTACCTCTCCCAGCAGTGCCAACATTTTTTCTCCCATTTACACTCCTCTTCTGCCTTTTTCGCACCTTCCCAAGCTGTAGTATTCTAATTATTGTTTACCTTTCTTTCTTCCCTCTGAACAGTGAGGTCCTAGGAGACAGGGACTAAGTTTGTCCAACTTTGTGCTCTAGGGCCTTGTACAGTTTTGGGTACATAGAATAGCCTCAATAAGTGTTTGCTGAATGGGAAAAGAAAGGAATGAAAGTGGAAAGGGTGGATCATCTTGGTGGGTGCTTAGTACTCAGGAAGGGAAAAAAAGCTCCAGAGTAAAATAAGAGAAAGGGTTCTGTTTTGGGGACTCAGGAGGAGGTAGCAGAAAGCTAAGGAGCAAAAACTAACTCTCAGGAGGTATTTTCCTGAGATTGTGAGTGGGAAAGGCCACACAGCAGGGTGAAAGAAAAGTCCAGTGACACCAAAAATCAGGGACACATCATTGTCAGATGCCATAGAATGCACGGGCAGGACACTGAAACTGGCATGAATGTATAAGGAGGCTAGGAAACATAAGCAACTCCCACAGTAGACTCAAAATCATTTGGGTGGTGTTTTGGGACACACAGCTTCACCTGAAGGTCCACAGCACTGGCCCCAACAGGGAAGGTCCCTCAGCTGATCTCAACATCTTGGTACTCAGGAGGGAGGTAACAAAATGAAGAGCACACCTAAATATCTGCACAGTTTAGATCGCTAATAGGAAGCTAAGACTCTGGAGAGAGGTAAAGCTATAGATGGTCCAAAGGCCACTGAGGAAGGAGTTGAAAAGGGAGAGAAACCCTGAACAAAAGGCAATAATAAAGAGGAGATTCCACTGGTCAGCTCAGGAATTCCATCCTGCATGGAGAGGATGACACAGTTGCGTCTTGTCCAAAACTCTCCCTTTCTCTCTTAAGGCCCAAACAATCCACACCTGGCCAGATTCTGCCACTCAGCACTAAACTATATCCTTCACCTTTAAAATTAATTGCAAAATCTTCCCAATTGCCCCAAATACAACCTGATCCAACCAACTGTCCCCTCACTGAAACACACCATAGTGTAAGCCAATGTTCAATTATCCAAGAAGGAACATAGAATTTAAAACAAATAATCCCAGACCCACCCATACACACACCCACAGAGATTTGGTATTGGATTGTGTCTTGCTATTGCAAAGCCCTACACCCTTGCTACTTCAAGTGTGGTCCACGGACCAGAGGTTGCTAAAAATTCAGAATTTCAATTCCTACCCCCAGACCTACTGAATGAGAATCTGCATTTTAACAAAATCCACAAGTGACTCATATGCCCATTAAATTTGGGAAGTTCTGCCAACCACTACCTGAGCCCTGCCTACACCACTGTCCATAATTTGAACCACTCTCCCCCTTGACCATGTTTAAGGCATACTAACATTTCTGCTCTTCAAATATGCAATGCTCATTCCCACCATGGGGGCTTTGCCCTCCCTGTTCCTTCTGTCTGGAACCACTGTGGGTTTTCTTGACTTTCAATCTTGACTTAAATGTCAGTTCTTTAGAGAAGTCTTCCATTCGCACCCAATCGAAATGGAATGCGTGAGTACTCTCAACTATATCATGCAATGTTACATCTGTCCAAAGTGCCACGGTCTTGACCTTAAGTATACATCAGAATCACCTTGAGAACTTGTTAAACACAAATTCCTGTGCTCACTCCTGCAGAGTTTATATTTCAGTAGGTCTAATTTGGAACTGAGAGTTATGAGAATTTTCATTTCTAACAACCTCCTTGGTGACACCAATGTTAATCTGGGACCACCCTTTGAGAATAATTCATATGTCTCACTACCTGGTGAATTTTCATGGACATTCCTTTTTGTGGAGTCATCTCCACTGTGCTGGAGTGTCCATGCCACAGGAGTAGGAACATGTTTATTATGTTTGCCTCATATTTCCGGCACATGGTATATAGTAGGTGCTCTTTAATACTTCTTGAATAAACAATAGATTAATTAAAAACCTATTTTTTCATTATGGATTTTGCATCTTTTGTGTGTGGCTTAATCTAATTTAGTGCCAACTTCGCACTTCATCCTCTATATATCTGAAATCAGCCATGAGAGAATTGTAGTCAATAGCTATATAGTTCAACTTACAGAAATTTTAAGTTAAGACAATTGAGAATTGGCTATATTTTATCTATATCTGTTACTGACAGTGTATTTTTATGTTGTTGACTACATTAGTCAGTCTTCTACTTGAGGACAGAGATTCCATCCAATTCCATGCCAAGGAAATAGCCTCTCTTTTCAATGACATAAGCTCGATGGTATTCTGTAACTGGAATGTAATTCTTACACATAAAACTGAAAGAGGGAAAATAAGCAATTTGATATATTTGTAATGCAATTCTTTCATACCCTGGTGAATAACATCTCTCAAACATTAGAATTAAATATATCATCATGTGGTTTGACTGATCATTATGACTACACCTCAGTAACAGCCAGGTTCCTTTTGTTGCTAATAAGATAATATTTCACCCCAGCTTGTGTGGCTCAGTGGATTGAGCCTGAAAACTGGAAGGCTGCCAGTTCAATTCCTGGTCAGGGCGCATGCCTATATTGTGGGCCAGGTCCCCATTTGGGGGTGTGCAAGAGGCAGCTGATCAATGTTTCTCTCCCTCTCTTTCTCTCTCCTTTCCCCTATTTCTAAAAATAAATAAATAAAATCTTTATTAAAAAGATTACATTTCACTACCAATCTATTTAAGCTTGTCTCCAAGAAGCCTTATCAAATCACATGTTCCTAAAATTACTGATGGATCCAGCACACTGCCCAGTCCTTCCATTTGCATATCACAAGTCCTACAGCTAGAACAGCCACATTTATGAATCTATGAATAATTGCATTTACCCACTTCTCCTGCCAGTGAAACCCTGCCGTGACCATCATCACCTCCGCCTCCACCTCCTGCTCAGTTCCCCCAGCAGGCCCCAGGCATGCCCACACCTGACTCTCTCCCTCCGGGACCACCAAACCATGGACCTCACCTTCCCTGAGAGTTTGTTTTCATCTCCTTAATGCTGAGGCTCATCCCTGCATAATAAGGGGCCAGAATCAAAAGCCAGGTTTGCAACCTTCGAATCTAACATTAACATCACTCTAAAGCTGGCCTTCAGGGGAGCTCCTGGAGAGGAGTGCGCAGGGGTGTGTGGAGGCCTTGCTAATTAAGCCAGATTCTAGGTGTCTGGAGTCAAGTGTAAGCCACTATGGCTAAATGTCAAAGTCGAGGAGCCAGCCAGTACAGTGATAAACATTCCTTGTCAGAATGCTGACAAGCAAGGACAACAGCAACTGGGTAGACTATAACTATGTCACAGCCGTGCTTCCTGAGCACTAATTACCAGGCCCATGTTGAAGAGAGATGGGCTTCCCCTGGCTGCACTTATAAGAGTTATTAAAAGTACTGACATAAATTACAATGAGTGTCTGAAAAGGATGCTTCATCACAAACCAATGTCTGAGACATGCATCAAGTACATTATTAATTCAGCAAAGTCAATTTAAAGATTTTGAAGATCCAGTTTTGTTTTGTATCTATATTAATTACAAAACATAATGGCTCAATTCTGAATTAAAGTGACTTATAATAAATATTATTTTTAAATACATTGATTTGAATTTCAACATAGGAAAAAATATATTTTAGTGCAGGGAACTACAAATGAGTGCTAATTCTGGCTTTTGGCCCATAATTTCTTTTCTCTGTGGGACCTGTTTGTTCATCTAAGGTAAACTCTTGATTACCTCTCCAGATTATTTATTTTTGTCCTTTTTTATGCTTGCAACAATCCCATGAAATAGGCAGAGCAGATATTATTAATTATTGTTACCCCATTTTATGGTTAAAATTTTTGGATTCAGAGAGCACAAGAAACTTGCCTAAGATTCCACAGCCATGAAGTGGTAGAGCTAGAACCCCATCTGTGCTGCTCCTGGGAAGGCTTTTCAGGAAAAAGAAATTTTATCAGGGAATTCAGCTGCCAGCCATCAGCACCATCTTAGACTTGCCTCTGCCCTTTATTTCTTCCATTGGGTCATTAGCCTTAATTACTCGCCAAAGACCCTGCTTTCACACACAACTCACTTTCAGTGCTATGACTCCTTCCTCTTAATTTCAGCCACCAGAAGACATCCTTCTTCCAATCTCAATGATGGTGCTGATAACTTCAACTTCCACTGAAAATAATCAAAGTTTTGGTAGTATGTGTAAACGGAACAAAATCCTAGACCTTAACTGAATAAGCTCTGTGCTAAAATGTTAGTATGTTTATTCAATTGTGATGGCACAATTTTATTTTATTTTCTTTCTTTGTCTTTTCCCCAGCCTGATCCCAACCTTATCTTCCTCGTAGGGCATGGCACATATTAAGCTTGGGTACCAGGAGGGGAATTAGGTATTATACCTCAATGTGGAAAAAGAGATAGATTCTATAGCATCATTTAAAAAAAAAAACAGTTGCTATATCATGAGGATATCAATGTTGGCAATAAAAAAGGTGTAGTTGTTGGGACCAAAGCTACAACCATAACACCATCACCACAACCACCATCCTTCTAGAGTGAAGCCAAATGGAACTTGATAGTTAACAAGCTGCTATAGAAGCCAAGGAAAACAGGTCCTTGGGAAGAGGAGAGAATGAGGGTGGAAAGGATAGTATCCCTATCCGGAGGAAGAAGAGAGAGAAAGTAAAAGAGGATGCTGGGAGATAGGGTATGTGAGGTACCCCCAAAAGCCATGTTTGAAGAACCCAAAAGCCCTGAAAGTCTGGGATCTTACAGAAATCAAAGACAAAAAGGAGAGCTACGCCAAAATCTGCTTCCACCAATGGCCTCAGTTAGACTTGAAGATAAAGTATCATTGTGAGTACTCTTTTGGACTCTTTGTCCTTGATCCCAAGTGTTAACTGTTTAATAAAGGACTGAACCACTGTCCTCTTCCACGAGTGGGATTATAGGTCCAGTCATGCTATAAGTATTTACTGTGCACCAACCATGAACCAGGCACTGTTACAACACTGTGAAGATGAATAATAATACATGGCCTTTCCTCAAAAAACATTCTTTTAAAATAATGACTATGGACATTTAAATTTTAAAAATAATATATTATTATTCTCTGAGAAAATTTTCAATACTATACGAAGGTTTCATTAATTCAATGGATATCCATGGCTGCTATGATCAAACCACAAATTAGAAACAAACAAGAAACTTAGAGTAAAACCTTTAAGAAAAAAGAAACTCTGTCCCTTCTAAGCAGTGAATAATAACTAATATTTACATAGCATTTTCACATACCCATTTCCTTCTTATTTTGTATTCATAATAGTATTAATATTCATGAAGTAGATACTACTACTGTCCCCATTTCACAGAAAAAGAAACTGAAGGTCAGACATTTTGACAAACTTGAGCTCCCTTTGTTTTTTTTTTCTGCTGAACAACCAACACAAACTCCAGGGAACTCTGGAGAGAGCAGCAGCAAACACTAAGATAAAATGAAATCTTTGTTTGAGTAGTTTGGATATTTTTATTCTACTTTGGCATCTGGTTAATGAATCTTGGGCAATAGGCCATTCTTGTTGTCAGTTCAAATCTGTTCACACTGAATAACTTTTATTATTTCAAAACAAAAACAAAATCACAAATAAGGCACTAAAAATACACAGGTAAACTTTGAGAATTTAATGTCACAACTGAATTCATGTACTTCTTCAGAGAAAAAATGAATTGAGAAGAGGGAGTCTGAAACATTATTAAATGCTACATTTTAATAATTTTTCATTTCTTTATATTCAATAAAATGAAGATAATTCCAATAAAAACATGATTCTTTAGAGTTAGAAGTATTTTTAACCCAACTGTTTTTATTCTCATAATGATTCCTATTAATGTAACTTATTATTCAAGAATGTTCCCTACCAGAGTTACCTGGGATATATTCCTAAAACAACCATGATTTGAAATACTGTAGTAACTCACATGAGTTTCTCTCTGCTAAAGGTGCTTTCTAAAAGCATAATAAAACATTGAAAAAATTGCATAATTCTACATACAAAAGAGATGAGAGGGAATAAGAACAGAATAGTGGATGCAAAAAAGGGAAATGGAATAAAATTGTGAAGGAGGAAAGAAGACAGAAGTAGTAAGGAGAGAAAAAAGAAAGGGAAGAAATTAGAAAGAAAGGAATGGAAAGAAAAGGAAAAAAAGACTCTCACTGTGGCTCTTCATTTAACCCTAGCCTTTCTTGTCGTCACTCCACCCACCCACCATTCACACATACACCCCTAAACACACAGGCAAATACATGTGCATACACACAGGCACGCGCAAAAGCACACACATGCACTACTTCTTTGATAGTTGCCTCAGCCCCCATACATGTTGCACAGGATGTAGGCACTGGCAGAATCTTGATGATTCAAGCTATTCCTTTCAAGAACACAAAGTTATGGCCAAATATACAATAATTCTTTTTAAATTGTTGTAAAATTAAAATTTAAAAGGTTCTCATAAAGAAATCATTTATAAAACAGTTCCATGAAAGATTAATACTTAAGTTGTTTTCATATTCAGTATCTACTATACTTCTTTCTGTTTTTTTAAACAAATAAAATGTACCTGTTGAGTGGATAGATGAATATACAAAGAACAGAAACTCTAAGTCATTAACCACAACCACACCAGAATTTGCTTTCCTTGCTATCTCCCGCACACCTACCTACACCCCTTCCCCATCCTTGCTCCCTTGGGAGTGTGGCTTACAAGCCACAATTTTATCTTTGGGAAATATTTTCACGGTGCCAAGGAAAACAGCATAAAATATTCTAGATTGGTGCTATTGTATATACACACACATGCATATAAATATGTGACTATGCTGTACACATGCATGTATGTGCACACACACATACATCAATCCCACTTGTGTGGCAGTTATACCTATAATCCTCTCAGTCACTGATGTATAAAGAGAAATTTTGAGATTTGGATTATACCTCTGCGTCCTCAGTAGAACTTTATTATATTCCTGGATGAGCTGTCAAACGTCCTGATAACACTGTTTAAAATTCACAATTGGGCATGTGTTTCAATTTAACCTGAGTAATAGAAAGGCCCACTGTGGCCAGTGATATGCTGCTTATCTGCTGCTTCCCCCTCCGTTGTCAGTGTTTCTGAAATGTTAGTGCTACAGGCAAAGCACTCTGATTAGGACATCAACCTGCCTTTGAGCAAACACTGCCAACTGCCGGCCTGTACCTGGAAAATGAAAGCCCCTAGCTCTGGCTCAGGGTTGGGACGCTAGTTAGAAAATCCCCAAGGAATTCAAGAAACTGCTCCCAAAACATCATCTGACCTATTCAGAAATATGAGCCGCTATTAAAAGATGCCTTCTGTGGAGGGACATATTCAGGTACCGTCATTCTTTTTAAATCCTTGTTTTTAATTGTAAATAGAAGAGTATCTTTTTATATATTCTTAACAGTAAAAACAGAACAAGAATGCAAAATTTTGTTATTGCTTTTCTCATTTCAATTTGTATTACATAAATGTGGGGATATGGAGATATATATATATATGCTGTGAAAGTTTAAAACATCCAAAATACATATAATTTAAAGCATGGATGATCCCTTTCCCCAGTCCTTGCTAGGTGCCCTTCATATCATTTTTGCATAGATTTACTTATACATATGAACACTTTTTTAACACAAAAGGGATCCGACTCTACTATTCATCCTACGACTTTCTTCATTCCTCAACACATCCCCATGTCTGAACACACAGCTCTACCTACTTTTTTGGAAAAATTTTATTTTTAGAGTAGTTTTAGGTTTACAAAAATATATAGAAGTGGGTGCTGAAATTTCCCATATACCCCCTTGTTGTCCACACCAGCATAGCCTCCCCATATCAACATCACTCACCAGAATGTTATATTTTTTTACAAAGGATGAACCTACATGGACATATCGTAATCGCACAAAGTCCATAGTGTACTTTAAACTTTGGTCTTCATCTCGTACATGCTGTGAGTTTGGAAAAATGTATAATGACATCCATCCATCACTATAAAATCACACAGAGCATTTTCACTGCCCTGGAAATACTCTGAGTTCTGGCTATTCATCTCTTCCCCACGCTCCACCCTGCAACCACTAACCCTTTCACTGTCTCCACAGCTCTGCCTTTTCCAGAACGTCATATAGTTAGAATCGCACAGCGTATACAGCCTTTCCAGACTTGCTTCCTTAATCTAGTGACATGCATTTAAGATTCCTCCATATCTTCTCATGACTTGACAGCACATTTGTTTTTAGTGCTGAATAGTATTCCATTGCCTAGATGTACCACAGTTTACCCATCCACCCACTAAAGGGAATCTTAGTTGCTTCCAAGTTTTGGGAATTATGAATAAAGCTTATTTCAACATTCCTGTGCAGGTTTTTGTGTAGACTTAAGTTTTCAACTCCTTTAGGTAAATACCAAGACATGCTGTTGCTGGATCATATGGTAAAAACATGTTCAATTTTGTAAAAAATCACCAAACTGTCTTCCAAAATGTCTGCACAATTTTGCATTCCCACCATAAATGTAGGAGAGTCCCTACTGTTCCATACCCTCACCAGCATTTACTGTTGGTGCTCTGAATTTTGACCATTCTAATAGGTACGTAGGCATATCTCATTGTTTTAGTATGTGTTTCCCTGTAGGATGTGGGGCATCTTCTCATATACTTATTTGCCATCTGTAGGTCTTCTTTGGTGAGGTGTGTACGATAAGGTCTTTGGCCAACTCCTTAAACTGGATTGTTTGTTTTCTATTATTGAATTTTAAAAGTTCTATATACATTTTGAGTAACATTCAATTATTAGAATGTGTCTTCTGCAAATATTTTCTCCCAGTTTATCGCTCATCTTGTAATTCTCTGAATATTTATTGCCATTCACAGAGAAGTTTTTAACTTTAATGAAGTCCAGTTTGTCAATTATTTCTTTCATGGATAGTGTCTCTTGTGTTGTTTCTAAAAAGGCATCACCATACCTATGTTTTGGTGGGGTTTTTTGTTTTTTGCATGTGGATATCCAGTTGCTCTAGCACTATTTGTTGAAGAGACCATCTTTGCTTGCGTTACTGTCTTTGCTCCTTTGTCAAAGATTTAGTTGACTGTATTTATGAGGGTCTACTGCTAGGCCCTCTATTCTGTTCCATTTATCTATTTGTCTATTATTTCAAACAATACCACGTGTTTTGAGTACTAAGCTTTATAGTAGGTCTTGAAGCCAAGTTGCCTAGTCTTTCAACTTTGTTCTCTTTCAGTACTGAGTTGGCTATTCTGGGCCTTGCACCTCTCCATATAAACTTTGGAATCACTTTGTCA
This sequence comes from Tonatia bakeri, assembly GCA_004024845.1. Lineage (NCBI taxonomy): Eukaryota > Metazoa > Chordata > Mammalia > Chiroptera > Phyllostomidae > Tonatia > Tonatia bakeri. The sequence continues at coordinate 16,493 of PVIA01007074.1, forward strand.
ATATCCATAAAATAACTTGCTGACATTTTGATAGGGATTTACTGAATCTATTGATCAAATTGGGAAGAGCTGGTATCTTGACAATACTGAGTCTTTCTATCCAGGAACATAAAATATTTCTCCACTTATTTAGTTCTTCTTTGATTTCTTTCTTCAGAGTTTTGTAGGGTTTTTTTTTTTTCATATAGATCTTCTACATATTTTGTTACACTGATACCTAAGTATTTCATTAGGGGAGTGGTAATGCAAATGGTATTGCGTTTTTAATTTAGAACTGTTCTTGTTCATTGTTGGTATATGGGAAAGCAATTGACTTTCATATATTAACTGTGTATTATGCAATCTTGCAATATAATTGCTTATTAGCTTTGAGAATGTTTTTGTTGATTCCTTCAATTCTTCGAATTTTCTACATAAATTTTATCTTTAAACAAAAACAGTTTTATGTCTCATTTCCCAATATGTATACCCTTTGCTTAATTTCCTTTTCTTGCACTAGCAAGGTCTACCAATACAATATTGAAAAGAAGTCTTAAAAGAGATTATATTCACCTTGCCCCTAATCTTAGTGACAAAACCTCAAATTTCTCACCACTAAGTATCATGCCACCTGTAGGTTTTTGTAGATATTTTTTATCAAGTTGAGAAAGTTCCCCTTTATTCCTAGATTACTGAGATTTTTACTGAGATTTAATGGGTGTTGGATTTTGTCAAATGCTTTTTGTTCATCTGTTCCTTATCATGTGATTTTTCTTTTTTAATCAGTAGATTTTATGGATTATATTTGATTTTTCAAATGCTGAACCAGCTTTACATACCTAAGATAAATCCCACTTGGTCACAGTGTATAGTTCTTTTCATAATTTGTATTCATTTTGATATTTTATTGAGAATTTTTGTTTCTATATTCATTAAAGACACTGGCCTTTAGTCTTCTTTTCTTATAACATCTTTGTCTGGTTTTGGTATTAAGGTACTTGCTGGCCTCGTAGTACGAATAAGAAAGTACTCCCTCTGCTTTTATCCTCTGAAAGAGATTGAAGAGAATTGGTATATTTTCTTCCCTATATGTGTGGTAGAATTCACCAGTGAATTCATCAGGGTCTGAAGCTTTCCTTTTTGGGAGGTTATTAAATATTAATTAAATGTATTTAATAGATACAGGCCTATTCAATCATCTATTCCTTCTTGCATAAGGTTTGGCACACAGTGTCTTTTAAGAAATTTCATCTAGACTTCCAGCCAAGATGGAGGCATAAGTAGATCCACTGTGCCTCTTTGCATGACCAAAAGAAAGACAACAACAATTTAAAAACAAAAAACAACCAGAACTGACAGAAAATCAAACTGTATGGAAGTCTGACAACCAAGGAGTTAAAGAAGACATTCTCATCCAGACTGGTAGGAGGGGTGGAGATGGCACACAGAGAGAACTCACAGCAAAGCCGCAGTGGAGGACCAGGGCAGGTAAGGCAGCGGCTGACAGACCCAGTGCTGGACTGTGGAGTGGCGAGTGCACGGCTGCAGCTGGCCGGCAAGGCTGTGGCAGCAACTGGTGGAGCGGCCAGTCCCACATTCACGTGCAGATAAACCAGGAGGAGCAACTGGGGAGTGAGACAGACTGCACAACCCAGAGCCCCATTGCAGGGAAATAAAGCCTCAAACCACCAATTTAAAACACCCATAGGGGTTGAGGCAGCAGTGTGAGAAACTCCCAGCCTCACAGGACAGTTCGCTGGAGAGACCCACAGGGTCCTGTAATGTACACAAGCCAACCCACCCAAGAATCAGCATTAGAGGGTCCCAATTTGCTTGTGGGTAGTTGAGGAAGTGACTGAAATCTGGCAGAGAGGTGAGCAAGCACCATTGTTCCCTCTTGGACCCCTTCCCCACATACTGCATCACAACCCAGCAATGTGGGCTACCCCACCCTTGTGAACACCTAAGGCTCCACCCCTCACTATGTAACACGTGCATCAAGACAAAAAAAAATGGCCCAAATGAAAGAACAGATCAAAGCTCCAGAAATAATACAACTAAGCAATGAAGAGATAGCCAACCTATCAGATGCACACTTCAAAACACTAGTAACCAGGATGCTCACAGAATTGGTTGAATTTGGTCACAAATTAGATGAAAAAAAATGAAGGCTACACTAAGTAAAATAAAGGAAAATGTACAGGAAACCAATAGTGATGGAAAGGAAACTGGGACTCAAATCAATGGTGTGGACTAGAAGGAAGAAAGAAACATCCAACCAGAAAAGAATGAAGAAACAAGAATTCAAAAAAATGAGGAGAGGCTTAGGAACCTCCAGGACATCTTTAAACATTCCAACATCCAAATTATAGGGGTACCAGAAGAAGAGGAAGAACAACAAGTGGAAAAGTTATCTGAACAAATAATAAAGGAGAACTTCCCCAATCTGGCAAAGGAAATAGACTTCCAGGAAGTCTAAGAAGCTCAGAGAGTCCCAAAGAAATTGGATCCAAGGAGAAACAAACCAAGGCACATCATAATTACATTACCCAGGATTAAAATGAAGGAGAGAATCCTAGAAGTAGCAAGAGATAAGGAGATAGTAACCTACAAAGGAGTTCCCATCAGACTATCAGCTGATTTCACAAAAGAAGGAGCTTTACAGGAAAGAAGGAGCTGGAAAGAAGTATTCCAAGTCATGAAAGGCAAGGACCTACATCCCAGATTGCTCTATCCAGCAAAGCTTTCATTTAGAATGGAAGTGCAGATAGAGTGGTTCTCCGATAAGGTCAAGTTAAAGGAGACCATCATCACCAAGCCCTTATTATATGAAATGTTAAAGGGACTTATCTAAGAAGAAGAAAAAAAATATGAACAGCAAGCTCACAATCATTAACAACCACACCTAAACCAAAAACAAAAGCAAATTAAGCAATCAACTAGGACAGGAACAGAACCACAGAAATGGAAATCACATGGAGGGTTATCAACAGGGGAGTGGGAGGAGGAGAGAAGGGGAAAAGGCACAGAGAATAAGTAGCATAGATGGTAGGTAGAAAATAGACAGGGAGCCCCGGCTGGCAGCTCAGTGGATTGAGCGCGGGCTGCGAACCAAAGCATCGCAGGTTCGATTCCCTGTTAGGGCACATGCCTGGGTTGCAGGCCATGGCTCCCAGCAACCGCACATTGATGTTTCTCTCTCTTTCTCTTTCTCCCTCCCTTCCCTCTCTAAAAATAAATAAATAAAATCTTAAAAAAAAAAAAAGAAAATAGACAGGGGGAGGGTAAGAATAGTATAGGAAATGTAGAAGCCAAATAACTTATATGTACAACCCACTGACATGAACTAAAGTGGGGGAATGTGGGTGGGAGGGGGTGTGCAGGGTGGAGGGGAATGAAGAGGGAAAAGGGAAACAACTGTAATAGCATAATCAATAAAATATATTCTTTAAAAAAAATCTGTCTTATAATAAATGCAAATATTTTCCCCAATCTGTTGGGTACCATTTTTAATGATAAATTAGATATTTTTTATTACCTACAAGTTTTATATTTTAGAGTGGCAAATCTACCAGTCTTTTTTGTGTGTGATTTTTTTTCTTCAAAATTAAGAAAAACATCATTTGTATAAATTCTTCCAGTAAAAATTTTAACTTTTTTAGATCATATGGAGTTGATTTTGTCTGGTGTTGGGGGCCGCCCTACCTGGTCTCAGGAAGCTGTAACCCCCCTGTGACTTAGGCTGAGTGAAAGACCTCCGGACCAGGAGCCACTAAGGAGACAAAACTTATTACCCTGGCATGAACACTGCCTGTTCTGTGCTGGCCTCCTAAGCTTGATCAGTTAGCCAATGACGGGTAAGATTTCCCATGGAGGGAATCGCCTAAGACAGGCATGATCAATGATCACATGGAGGCCTCAGGGAAGAGACTCTCGGGGCTGTGGAAATGAAGGGGTGATTGACATCAACCCCTGCCCCCTCAGCTTTGTCAAAGCCTGAGTCCTTGTTCTTAGAAGTGAGAAATCCAAGTCTCCTGGCTGCCTTTGTCACTCTGTCCAACTTAGGCCTTCGGAAATAGTAAATGGGTGCAGCCCAGACCAGAGACGGCAGACCCCTGGGGTAATCAGGCCTAGGACATAGAATATGCAAGATCCTGTGAGATATGTTTGCTGGAGGATGTTATTGAGTTAGAATTTAAAGGCACAGACAGGAATCCTTTGGAACCTGTAGTCCTTTCATATGATAAAACTCCAATCTCTGCCCAGAATCACAGCAGGAGTTCTGTCAGCATCTTTGTAAGTCACCTGTTCCCTTTGATCTTTTCTGCCAGACTGTGAATCCACAAACTGAGTTGGCTTTCTTAATAAAAACCTACTTGGGTAGAGAAATGGGGCTCTCTCCAGGAAAGAGAGTGGTGTGCTGTCTCTATTCCCCCACAGGACCTGGTTGTCTCTGTGTATGTTTTTCTCATGTTTCAACGAGCATCCGCAGCAGAGATGGATACTGCTGGCCAGTATCCCCGACAGTCTGGGTCATTTGATATAGAAAGATGCCCCCATGCCCACCCCAGGTACTCTGGAAATATATCCTTAAATACAGGACTAAAGTCATGCAGTATCACTCCTTAAAGGGTGAATAAAGTTCTGTGGCATCCCACAGAGTAGCCACCAGCCACATATAGATGCTGAGCTCTTGGAAGGTGGCTAGACCAAACTCAGATGTGCTTTAAAAAAGAAAAGTAAAAGATACATAAAATTTTGAAGACCAGATATGAAGAGAAAAATATAAAATATCTCATTAATAATTTTTGTATTTGCTACATATATTGGGTTAAACAAAATAGACATTAAAATAATTTCATCAGATTTATTTTTACTTTATTAATGTGGCTTAGAAAATTTAGAAGTTGCAAATGTGGCTTGCATTGTGTTTCTGTTGAACGTTGCTGCTCTAACAGATACGCCCTCTGACAGAGCTCTTGATAAGAAGCAGAGCTGAGCCTGAAGGATAATGGCAATTATTACAGCTCTCTTAAAGGAGAAAATACTAGCTTTACAGTTTAATGAAACTGAAAGGAGAAAAGCTTTCATTGTCCACTCCTGGCATGTCCCGTGTCAAGACTATACTTTTGCTCATCTTTGAGCAAGATCCCAAAATTGATTCATTGTTAAAAACTCCTCGGGGTCCCAGAAAAAAGGGCAAGAATACAACACTAGAATCAGCCTGCCTTTTAGAATCAAACATTTCCAGCCATGATCCTTGGCTAGTTTCTCAGAACATAAAAAGGCCTAAAATCTGCCTTCCTGCTCTTCCCATCTAAATTCCCCCCATTCTTCAAGGTCTTTATGTAGCTCCCTCTAATTGCTCCACCCCTCACTGATTGTTCCACATCACTGAGTTCCTACACACTTGGTATGTAACACAATTTGGCAATTGTGCTTTTTGCTAATTATTTCAGGTGACGCCAGAATCCAAATATGTCTGTCATAACTCGAGGACTAGTTTTTCCTGTAATAGATATTTCAACATATGTCGCTAATAGTATCCATTCCATTTTTTGGCCTAAATTATCTAAGAATTTAAATTAAAATAAGAGTAATAATTTCACATTCCATCAGTAATTCTTCCAAAGTATTTTTACTCTAATGATCTCATGTAAGTCCAAACACAATTTGTGTTGAACTTGCCAATTTCATGCCTCTCTGTCCCACAAGGTGTAATAATCTAGGAACATGGTAAGGGATTCCAGTCACTGTTCCTTTACAATATACACACCACAAGGAGTCTTGGCTCAATCACAGAACTGTTCAAAATGAAGCTTTCCTTTTTCAGCTGACATTATATGATTGCATTTATGTCATTACTAACTTTTCACCACTTTGCATGGGAAACCTGCATTTGTATGATAGCAAAGTGATTAAATAACTAAGGGGGACTTGTAGTAAATGAGTTATTTCTTTGCTACCATTATATCTAATTCACCATACATTATTCAGTCTGCTTTTTTGAATCATAAACAGCCAAGATCATTTTTTACCTCATCATCCTATTATCCATAATAACAGAGTATTTCTAACTGTGAGTATGACTCTTCCCAAAGATCCCTGGAGAACACTCCTCTAGACATAAGTGAAATCTAACTGTATTTTTTTTTCACGGCAGAAAAAAGGATGCTAAAGAATATATGTCCACATGATCCTCCTAACAACTCCCAAGTTTCGGGTCTCTTCTAGACTGCAAATGGGCCCTTTGGGATGATCTTACTGAGATGGTGACTGACTACCTCACTACCTCTTATTATATGAGATTTACATGCAATGTTCTCAGAAGAAAGCAATTCTAGATCTCACATGAAATTCCCTAGGAATGTCAGTGGATCTAATCAGACACCATTTGATTCCACAGCTCTAATGACTTCATGTGTCTTCCAGTGTACAAAAGGCTTTCCAACACATTACCCCATTTAATCCACTACAACCTGAAAGGTATTATTATCCACATTTTTCAGGTGGGGAAAATTAGTTTCAGTGACAATCAGTGATTTGCCTAAGGTCACAGTTGCAGTTAACAACAGAGCCAGACCCATGCCTAGGTCTTCTGAACTCAGACGCCCATGGAAGAGAAGTTCAAGGAACAGCTCAAGAGAATAACATTCTAACCTAAGCTTGACAAGTGGTAATTTTGCATCTTTACGTAAGTTACCTCACCAAAATGAGTTGAACTAGATAATCACTGCAATTCTATGCTATCTTAATATTCTAAAGGTTCTATAAATCTAAATGTAATTCCTGCTTTATATCTGTACCCTCTGATCCTTGTGCTGGACATTTAACACTCTTTACAAAGCTGGGTATTTTTGCTCTGACTGGTATGGCTCAGTGGATTGAGCATCATCCTGCAAAATGGAAGGTCACTGGTTCAATTCTTGGTCAGGGAACATGGCTGGGGTGTGCAAGAGGCAACTGATCGATGTTTCCTTCGCACATCGATGTTTCTCTCCCTCTTTTTCTCCCTCCCTTCCCTTCTCTCTAAAAATAAATAAATAAATTATTTTTTTAAGCTGACTAGTTTGAGTTTCTGCTCTATTTTCTCCTATGTCCGACAGGATCCCAGTAACTCCATTTCCCCCAACCTAGACCAACAAGTTCCATCCAGGTCAAAATATCCATTTTACCTAGGAGTTTCTAAGTGCGCATGGGAGAGAATAGAAGAGGTAGAGCCTTTCCTCTGCTTGGGAATCCCCAGAACCCCGTGATTAAAGAGTAAAGCCAAGTTCATTTTACCTTATTTCATACATTGGATTTGAAATAGATTGAAAGTGGTTCAATAATAATCTTTATTATTATTGACTTAATAAATAGAAGAGATTTCAGGAACTGTTTGCAGGGTGGAAAGCTCATACATTTTTCTTTGGAAAATAAGCTCAGGAACATCACAAGCATGCATCAAATATATAGGATGGGCATCTGAGTTCATCCACTTGTGTTGAAAAGTGAATGCTCAGGGGATGATAGATGTCTGCCCTTGGTTGATTTGAACATGATAAACTTATAAAGTTGAAAATGTCTTTTTCTTCAATTGTCTCCACAAAACTCTAACCAATAATTAATGGAACTCCTTGCTCCAGAAGAGAGACACTATTATCACCTTAGATACAAACCCATGAAAAATTGAGGTGGTAGTTAAAAACCAATTGCAATGCTCTCCCTCTCTCTCCTTTCTCTCTCTTTCCAAGATGAAGAGAAGTTTTAGAAGCAAGTCTTAAATGAAGTATAAAAAAGAAACGAATTGCTTTGCAGTACTTAATCTACTATATCTGTTCGTTTTGTTGACTTTTCTCCTGTAGAATAGGAGAAGCAAGCAGAAACCCAAATGTGCTCATGATTCTGATTTGAGTTTAGATAAAATTCCAGACACTAGAATTAGCAGGAAAAAAATATTTTAAACTGTACCCATAAAAATGGATATAACCCAAAACTTCAGGGGAAACATTTTTTGAATAATTATTTGGTATGGTCGGTCTTATGCCTCTAAGCAAAACAGAATTCAATCTTCCTAAAAGAGATAAATATGTCTCATGTGTCTAGGGATAGAACATTGATCTTATTATTGTTTATTAATGTAATGTCTAGAGAGGCAATATGCGAAAGAAAGAGAGAGAGAGAAAAAAGAAAAACACCTTACAAGACTTGCATTTTAACAAATGCACAGACCCAGATTTCAGGCCTGGCTACGACTTTTACTAACTGGCTGTATCATCTTAGGAAAGTCGCTTAATCTCTCTGAGCCTCATTTTCTTCACCTTCATTACAGAATTTTCATCACTGATTTTTACTGTAATCTTCACTACATTATAAGAAAGGCTTTTAAAAGCCCAATTAATTAATAGAGCTAGGCATTGAACATCAATGGCTGGTAACATCATACACATACAAAAAGAAATATCCATATTATGAATTATCAAGAAAAAATAAACCTGATTCTTATAAAGCCTCAAGATCTAACTACCAATTCACAAGAAACACAGGGGACAGAGGACCATACTAAACCACACCACAGGGGTACAATCAGCAAAATACAGACTATGGGAAACTCCATAAAGATAGACAGTGTCTTTGATAATAATAGCAGGGGAAAAATAGGAAGAAAAAAACAAAAAGACAGGAAAAGAGGAAGAAAATGCAGATCAAAAGAGATTTAGGAGACATGTCAACATTAGGCTGAATCTGATTTGGATTCTGACTCAAACAAACAGCCATGGGAAAAAAGGTGTGGGGTCTCCCATTTTCACTCAGGGACATAGAGAGCTGGAAAGAGCATTGCTCTCACCTTACACCAAAAACCAAAACAACAACTGAAGCCAGACAACTGAAAATTCATGACTTCTTAAAATCAATTGGAGAACTGAGGGCTAAGGGCAACAAACTGGTCCAAAATACAAGGAGAGGCAGATACATATTCACTGACCTGGGGTAGATGCCACTTGGTGGGGACACCTGTGAGAAGAGTTCAGCCAGAACATGGTATCAGCAAATCAAATCAAGCATTATTAAAAAGATAATACCTCACAACCAAGTGATATTTGTGTCAGGAATGCTGATTTGAAAATCAGTCGATGTAATTCACGATGTTAACAAAAAAAGAAGAAAAACCATAATATGGTTGGCCCTTGAACAACATGGGTTTGAACTGCATGGGTCCACTTATAGACAGATTTTTTTAAATAAATACTATAAATGTATTTCCTCTTTCTTACAATTTTCTTAATAACATTTTCTCTAGTTTACTTTATTATAAGAATATAGTATATAATACATCTAATGTATAAAATATGTTAATCAATTATTTATGTTATCAGTAAGGCTTCTGTCAACAGTAGGCTATTAATAGTTAAGTTTGGGGGAGTCGAAAGTTATACATGGATTTTTCGACTGCATGGGAGGTCAGCACTCCTAACCTCCATGTTGTTCAAAGGTCAACTGTACTTAATGGTAAAAGACTGAATTCTTTCCCAATAAGATCAGTCTAGGGGTACCCTCTCTTACCACTCCTATTCAACATCATATTAGATGCACCATCCTGGGTACATTCCAGCTAATGCGATAAAACAAGAAAAGGACATTCTACAAAATGACTGGCCTTTAGTCTTTTAAAATGTGAAGATCATGAAAGACAGAGACAGTTGGATTACTGCTCCAGATTTGAGACAGATGATATATGAGATCCAAATGCAACAAGTGGTCTTAGGTTAGATTTTGGATCAGAAAAAAAAATATTCTCCTTGCTGTAAAAAATATTAATGGGGCAACTGGGAACATTTAAATAGGCTTTTAGGTTGGCTAATAGTGTTGTATCATTTTAGTTTCCTTATTTTAATCATTGTACTGGCTGTATTTTTTAGGAAACACAAAATGAAGTATTTGGGAGAAAGGGGGCATCAAATCTGCCATTTACTCTCAAGTAAAAAACAAAATTATATTTATATACATAAATAAACATATAGTATACATATGTAGAGTGAAATTATATTGTATATTAGAGAGAATATACATTATATTTACATGATATATTTATTTAGGGAGAGAAAATGATCAAGGATATGTGTTAAAATGTTAACATTTGCCCTCACTGGGTGACTCAGTTGGTTGGAGCACTGTCCTGTACACCAAAATGTTGCAGGTTTCATTTCCAGTTAGGGCACCTACCTAGATTGCAGGTTCGATCCCTGGTCAGGGTACGTACAGGAGGCAACTGATTGATGTTTCTCTCTCAAATCAAAAAACATATATTCAGGTGAGGATTTGTTTTCAAGTTAATATTTAGGGTACCTATGTAAAGGATACACAGAATTTTTGTACTAGTTTTATAACCTTTATAAGAGTCTAAAGTGATGCCAAAATAAAAGTTTTAAAAATTAACAAAAGAGAAGAATGATATCTTGAGTCTGTAGCCTCTCTTAATTCCACCTGGCTTCTCTCCCAGGAGTAACCCAACTCTACGTCTGTCATCCATCAGACCACCTCAGCCACTGTTTTGTTTCCTGTGGCTGCTGTAACATATAACCACAAACTTACTGTCTTAAAACAAAACACATGTATCATCATATAGATCTGCAGATAGGAGTCCAAAATGGCTCTTACTAGGCTGCAGTCAGGTGTCAGCAGATCTGGAACCTTACTTTCTGGAGGCCCTAGAAGGAAAACTGTTTCCTGCCTTTTCTAATTTCTGGAGGCTACTGGAACTCCTTGGTTCATCATCCCTACATCCATCTTCAAAACCAGCCACACAGAATCTTCACATCTCTTTCTGACTTCTTCAGCCTTCTTCTTAAAGTACCCTTGTGATTTAAAATTAGGCCCTCCAGAATAATTTCCCTATCTTAAATTCAGCTGATTAAAAACCTTAATTTCATGTGCAACCTAAACTTTTCCCTGCCATGTAGTGTAATATACAGGGGTGAGCTAAAGTAGGTTTACAGTTGTGAGTACACAAAAGCTTATTCTTATTATTTATTTATTATTGTATCATTTATTTGTGTTATTTGTCTTACTATTATTGGTGCTATTTCATATACTTAATTGTGATTTATATTTATTTAACCTACTTTTGCCCACCCATGTATTCACAGATTGCAAGAATTAGGAGATGGACATCTTTTTCTTAATTGTATTTCATTGACTATGCTATTAGAGTTGTCCTGATTTTTCCCCCTTGGCACTCCCTCCACCCAGCACCCCACTACCTCAGGCAAACATCCCACCATTGCTCATGTCCATGGGCCATGCATATAAGTTCCTGGACTACTCCATTTCCTATACTGTACTTTACATCCCAATGGCTATTCTGTAACTACCTATCTGCACTTAAACCCTTCACCTCCTCCAGCGTTACCTCCACACACACCTCCCATCTGGCAACCGTCAAAACGCTCTCCATGTCCATGATTCTGTCTCTGTTCTTGTTTGCTTAGTTTGCTTAGATTCAATTGTTCATAGATATGTATTTTTGCCATTTTATTGTTCATAGTTTTGATCTCTTTTTTCTTAAATTAGTTCCTTTAACATTTCATATAATAATGGTTTGGTGATGATGAACTCCTTTAACTTGACCTTATCTGAGAACTTTATCTGCCCTTTCATTCTAAATGAAAGCTTCTCTTGCTGCTTTTAAGATTCTCTCTTTAACCTCTGGCATTGTAATTATGATGTGTCTGGGAGTGGGCCTCTTTGCACCCATCTTGTTTGGGAATCTCTATACTTCCTGGACTTGCATGTCTATTTCCTTCATCAAATTAGAGAAGTTTTCTTCCATTATTTTTCAAATAGATTTCCGGTTTCTTGCTCTTTCTCTTCTTCTTCTAGCACCACTATGATGTGAATGCTGGACCTCTTGAAGCTGTCCCAGAGGCTAATTATACTATCCTCTATTTATAGGATATTTTTCCTTCTTGTTGCTCTGATTGGTTGTTGGTTGTTTTGGTTTTGTTTGTTTTGTTTTGTTTTTGTTTTTTGTTTGTTTGCTTGCTTGCTTATGTTCCAAATCATTGATTTGATTCTCGGTTTCATCCACTCTACTATTGTTTACCTATAAGTTGTTCTTTATTTCAATCAGTGTATCCTCTGTTTCTGACTGCATATTTGTTATGCCACTGAGGTCCTCACAAAGTCCCTTGAGCATCCTTACAACCAGTGTTCTGAACTCCTCATCTGATAGATTGCTTATCTGCATTTTGTTTAGCTCTTTTTCTGGCATTTTGATCTGTTCTTTCATTTGGGCCATATTTCTTTGTCTCCTCATTTTGGCAGCCTCCCTGTGTTTATGTTATGTATTAGGTAGAGCTCCTTTGACTCTGTACCTTGACAGTGTGGCCTAATGTGGTAGGTGTGCTGTAGGGTCCAGTGGCACAACTTCCCCTATTACCCAAGATGGGTACTCAAGGCATGACATCTATGTGGGCCTAGTACCCCCTCCTCTTGCAGTTAAGCCTTTGTTGCTGTTGGAAGATCAATGGGAGGGATTTACTCATGCCAGTCAGCTGCAAGGATTGGCTGTGACCACTTACCACCAACCTCCTCCCTCTATGGTAGATCAGCTGTGCAAGGGCAGGGTGGTGGTACTCTAATGTGATTTGTAGCTGTCCACTGGGGTTTCCAGGGTGATGCAGGCCAAGGTAGCCCCTACCTGTGTTTTGCCCAGGGCCACCCTGTCTGAGCTAGAAAGCAATCTGAGATGGCTGCTACTTGTGCTGGGTTTGGAGGTTCCCAGGCAAAGCCAAACTGTGAATCTAGGCTGGCTACTGCTAGTGCTGGGCCTGGGGCTCACTGAGGCCAGTTGTTGCTTTTTTGAGAGGATTTAGGAAGTTATGCAGTATGAATCAAGACCAGCCATTCATATGGAAAAGCAGCTTGAGTGGGTCGGTAAGTTAGGTGGGGTGGAGCCTCTGGGGATCTCCAGAGTGGGTGAAACAGTGTTAGCCAAGTTGATGGAATCTCAGATATGGCACAGCTTGCCTTCTCTTTGGCTCTATGGGGGGAGGGGCTCTGAAAACAAACAATGGTCTCCACTTACCGACACTTCAGTCTCTCCCAGCATGCCACTGGTGCCCCTCAAGCTTCCACCCTGGTGCTGGAGCTCAGAGGGAGTGAGTCTGAGTAGATGAGAACCCGTGTCTGGGTTCTTTAACAGTAACTGCTTGGGGCTCAAGTCATTTCTTCTACTAACCTAATCCCCACTGGTTTTTGCAGCTAGAAGTTGCAGTTAGAAGGTGACTCATCTTCCTGGCACTGGTACCCTTGGGTGAAGGGCCTGGTGTGGGCCTGGGACTCCTCACTGCTGAGATAATCTCTCCTGAATTTTTATCCACCACATGTGGCAGAGGGACCAGCCTATGCATGAGTGCCCCTCTTACCAGTATGGACAGATGTGGTTTCTTTTATTCCATAGTTATCAGGCTTCCATTCAACCAATTTCTGATGGTTCTGAGTGATGGCTGTTCCACATTTTAGTTGTAATTTTGATGTGGTTGTGTGAAGAGGTAAGCCATGTCTGCCTATGCCACCACAATCTTGACCAGAAGTTTTAGGATGTGAACATCTTTGAGGAGCCATTCATTATTCTGCCTATCACAGCTACACTGTGTCAGAAATGGCTGAAAAGTGTGCCTTATCCCTGTCTTCTGGCTAATTAGAATCCTAAATTGTAATGCCTCCAGCATGTCCCTAGCTAGTTGGAACCGTTTTGGTGATTGCTCCAGACGTAACTTCCTGGACACTCCCCTCCAAAATAATAAAAAAAAACTTACCGATTTTATTTATTTCTGCTTTCTTGTTCACTTGTTTATTGTAAGCCTTTCTTTCTTTATTGTAAGCCTTTCTTTCTTAGACTGTTATTATCATTGTCTGACTGAGTCTGTAAATTGGAACCTGATGCAGACAAGTAAAATAAATGTTGCTGATAAGAAAACACTTCCTAATGTCTAACATAAATTGCCTTTGTTGAAATATAGTAATATTTCTTCCTGTCCTCACTTTGGATGTAACAGAAAACAGCTAGTCAATATCCACCTTAAAAAAAAAACTTTTAGATTTAGAGTTTGTCTTTCTCATACCAAAAGGAAAAGAAGAAAAAACACATGTGTCAGGCAACCAGCCAATCCAGGAAAAAGGTCAGTCAAGTTGGTTAGTAAAGTGATGAAGTGATACAGTCACTTTAAAATTAGTATCTATGTGGTGCCTCCAGCCTTTCCCTTTAGCCAACATACCCTTATCCAGTTCTTGCCTGTTTCTTAAAGTTCTTATAATTTAGGTTACCCTCCCTTAGTTCTGAATCCTTCCTGAATCTCTTATGTAAGTTCAACTTAAACTTGGAACTTCTTCCTTCTCTAACTGGCACACTTTTGTTCATCTTTCAGGACTTTTCCCACATGATTCCTTTCTCCCCCCAAAAACAATTGACCATTCTCCTCTCTGTGCTCCCCTGGATGTTGCTAGGGGGTTATACGTCTAATGCCCTTAACTTGTTGGACTGAAGCTTTCTACGTTACCATCACTTTTGATCTCAAGTCTGGTTACTGCACTATGAATGCCAAGGAGGCAGCTATTGTGTGTTATATTTTACTGTTTATAAATGAGTTTTCCAGGATTTCTTCCTACCTCTCTAGCTGCTCCTTCTACTTCTAGGTTAATTCTCCTTTATTTAGAAGAATTCCAGCTCAGTGTTGGAGGCCCTCAACACTTGGTCTCTGGTTCTCTTCTTTCCTCAGTGTATGCTCCTTTCCCTGGCTGGCTTCATCATCTCCTTCAGTTCTAATAGCTACCTTCATGCAAATTACTCCCTATGCTTTCCAGAAGTCTGCTCTGAGATTAAGCCTAGCCTATGCATCCATCATCTCTTCAATGTCCTAAAGGCCTCTCAAACACATATTCAAAACAAAAGTCAAGAACTTCCTTCCTGGTAATGAGAACTTTTGGTGACCCTCCCAGCACCCATTTCTCCCTTCTTAAAACAGTAGTAACCTACTTTCCTTTCAGGCCTTCACCCCTCACAGTCTTGGCTAATCTGGTCTCTGTGAGGCCGACCCCATGCTCATTCACAACTTTAGGAGTATGAAGTAATCAACCTAAAGCAATCTACATATTCCATCCCCTGGAAAATGTGTCTCTTAGACTGTGGGCACGTAATCCAGTCATAACAAATGAGCAACAGTGATGCTTTAGCTGAGGCTCCTGGAGAGAAAGGTCTTATTCCTGTACTTGGTGTTCACTGGTGTACGTGGTCATCTTGCTTCCCTAAGTAGCCAAAGGTACCCAAGAGAATCAGAGCCAAGAAACTGATCCTTGTCATGCTGTTTAGGCCCTAAATAAGTCATGTCTAAAGCCAGATTACCTTTTTTTTTCTTTTCATTTACATTGGTCAACTAGATCTCTTCTTGTGTAAGTCTGTTTATATTACGTTTTCTGTTACTTGGATCATAAAGAATTTTAACTGATACTCCCTCCCCTACACCTGATCTTCCAGAGTCCCCAAAATCAGTGAACAGTATCATCATCTATCCAGCTAAGAAAGTCAGATATGTAGAAGTCATTTCAAATATCTCTTCCTCCTTCACCAGCCATATCCAATGTCTATTTCTCCCTCTCTTTACTGTTCCCATTCTATTCCAATTATGTTTGCCTAGACTACTATAGCCAACTAACTGCTCTATCACCTATTCTTTGTCTTCCTCTAGTTTGTTCTCCATACTGCAGCCAAAATGATCTCTCTGAAGAGCTACAACGCTAATTTCACCATCCTATCTAAAAGAGGCTATTATTCATTGCTTTTGCAAGACAAAATTCCAAACTTTTAAACACGGCATCTCTACCTGGCTTCCCCAAAAAATGGCAGGACACAAAGTCATGCCTGTATACAGTTTCATTTGGGAAATGGCCCCAGAGAGCAATAGTCATGGATTAGGGAAAGTGAGTGAAACAGGGAAGGAGGAAAAGAATAAGCAATTTGACCACCACTGTGAGCAATTGTGATCAATCCCATGGGGAACTTCTGAGGGATTGTGGAGAATACATTTCAAAATTCTCCCCCAGAAACAAAGGGGAGAGGCATTCACCCACTGACTTTCATCTGCCAACGGTTGAGAGTTGCCCTGTGGATAGTAACTCCCTGGCACTTCTGTGTTGCTCATATGTGACTGCCAGTGGTCTCCTGAAAGGGCCCCAGGACTGGAGTCCAGAGAAGCCCAGGTGGGGTTCGGATGAGGTCGGCACAGAATCAGTGGGAGCTGGTATAGCATGGTCCACTATAGCCTTGGCTGGCATCAGACTGAGACTTTGAAGTGGTGCTATACAGGTGTCTGACATGAAGCATGATCTGGCCTTGGTTCTCTTCTCTTCTTTCCAGGTTCCTCTCCAGCTTCCTCTCATCTTCTGACTTCAAAGCACTCTAGTCCTATAGCTCCTGGACTCTATAAGTTTCCACTCACCAAAGCACCTTTGGACATGTTGTTTCCTCTCCCTGTAATGTTCTTTCCTTCCCTCTTTGTCTAGTTCCCTCTACTTTTTTTATCAAAACTTAACTCAATCACCACTTTCTCTGGGAAGCCTTCCCTGACTGTGCCAAAGCCACCACAATGGGCACTCACAACACTATGTGCTTCTCTTTTGAGGCGTATATGGAAGTTGCAATTGTCTACTTGAGTGATCATTTCAGATCATTTCAGAACTATGAGCAACATGAGGAGAACTACAGAAACCCTGGCATTGGCACCGTGTCTGGCACGTGCTGGGTACTCAATAAATCATTATTGAAAGAATAAACAAATTTATCTTTTTATTCCTATTAGTTTCTGGAACAAATAGATGCTCAGATATTTTTAACATTATTAATCAATTAATTGATGAAGTCAATATTTTAGGAAGCAGAAATGTTACTTTCTAGTAGAGTTTATTTAACTTACACTGAATTGCTTTTTATTTCTTAAAAATGCTGTAATGAGACTCTTCTCCAAGAAGCCCTAAAAAAAACATTTTTTTAATGTATAATACCTGTAAATAACAACTGGATTCCCCTAGAAAGAATATCTGAGAAACAGAGAAACCATCAATGTAGATAAGAAAGCTTCATGGTGCATCAAGACAGGGATGCTATCTAAAACAAATGGATATACGTTATTGACCACAGGAAGAATAAAATTCATTGGTATGTGAAAACAGATTCCCCAGAATCACTCTGAGCTCTCCCTTTTAGCTACCACCATCCATTATGATTATTAAGTGCCTACTCAGCTGCTGTACGATAGAAGAGACAAGGAGGTTTGGTAGCTAGGCAACAGCCTGGAAACACAAAGGGTAGGAGTTGTGATTCTGGCTCCTCCATAAAAGTGATAAGTAGCCTTGGGTAAACTCCCCTGCCTTATTTTCTTCATCTGAAAAATAGCATCACCAGTCTGCTTTTCTGCATTGATGGAAGAAAAACAGAGCAAACAGTGCACTACATTTGTAGAAAAGTGAGTTTGTGGGGCCTGGAGAGTGAAGAACTCATCAGGAAACCAACCTTTCGACTGAAATCACCACTTAAGACTAATGGTTTGAGCCTGAGTAGCTGTGCCTCAGTTTATCCATCTGGAATGATTCACAGATAATGGTCAGGTCCTGACTTAAAATACAAATTGAAATGTGTTACTTTACTTCTGTGGGGCCTAGGGGAAAACTTGGGTGGAGGAACCTGTCCCACAAAGTACTCAGAATTTCTCAAGTACCCGTAGACTGTAAGTGCCTCAAAGGTAAAGGTCGCATTTGTCTGATTCACCACATAAGCCCCAGCATCCAGCCCAGGGTCTGGAGCTCATTTGGTGCTTAATTGTGTTTATTGAATGAGTACATTAATTATTTAAATAATATCACCTCTTTAAATGGGCAAGATGATCGATAACCTTAAGTGAAGCATAACTAGTCTTGAAGAAAAATAAAGTTCATTGAACAACTTTGGAAGAAGTGGCCTTGATCTGTACTCTAGGGTGAAGGTAAGTTCATGCCAGGTCATGAACAAACATGAAATGAGGTTGTACTTTGACTAATTCTCTTTCATTATTTTTACTATTATTTAAGACAGTCCCAAATAATATAGTTACAGGCTAACAGAATTCCTTTCTCCAAATACAACTGTCATTGCTGTAGAGTAAGTTTCAGAAATGTTTATATAGTATCAAAATTAAGTTTCAAAATGAGCTACAGTATCTAGGAAAAGGGGATAATAATATTTCACAGAAACTAATTGGAAACTTGTTTTGAAATAAAGTAGTTATTATTTCCATCATGGAGAGATGAAAGTACAGAGATTTCCTTTTATCTTACCCAGCCTAGAATCCTGCATTATTTATTCAAACTAAAATTAAAACCTGGCCAAATCCTACTGAGGCATATCAGTTAGAGATTATTCTTCTGAAAATGAACTTTTGTTCACAAATTTCATTATGCAGTTACAAAAGACTATTATTAAAATATAACATAGAAGACTAAATTGTCTTTTTTTTTTTCCTGGCCATCCACAAGGTTCACTTTGCTATGCAGTTTTTTTTCTTTCCTTCTAGACTTAGCAGTATGCTTTCCCTCTGCCCAATGCCTCAGCATCCAGAGAATCTCACAACCCCCACTCCACTCACCTGGAGACCCCCTCACTGCCACTTTTTATTGCTCTATCCCTTACATCCCAAGGAACAGACATCAAGGGACATTCTCCACCTGGTGACTTTGTCAAGGCCCATTTTTATTTATTTTGCAAAATGACTGCCTGTAAAAAGTGCCCAGAGTATGGTATTAACCCACTTACAAGTTTCTGAATGTCTGAATCTGAAGCTCTTTCTTGCCCATTCACCAGGCCTTGCCATCTCCTATTCACACTGCCCTCAATGTTCTTCCTTGATTGCCTAACTGTCTCGTATACTTCAGGTCTCAGCTTAGATGGAACTTCCTCTGGAGCAGCTACAGGGTCGGGTACAGTCTCTGTGTTGCCATAGCACCCTGTACCATGCAGCACTTGCAACTTTTTCTTTCCGATTGATTCTACCTCCCACTGGACTGTAAGCCTCATGAGAGTAAGAATTAGATCACATTGGCTCATCATTCTTTCACCAGTTCCCAGAACAGTGACATGTGTACAGCAATTGATCAATAAATATTTCATTTTGGATTTATTTCAACTCTGGTATCTGGCCCCTGGGAAAACCAATCTCCCATCCAATCCCAAAGAATACTTACTGTCTTCACACTTTCCTGGCATTAATGTTGTGGTTCACCAGAATTCTCCATGGTTCTTCACTTTCAGAACTCTAATTTTCCCTCTGTTCATTTCCTTCTACCCCTGGAAGGTCCTACATAGCATATCCAAGGTCTTCTCTTCTGCTCAATCTGTTTGTATCATACTCATCAACCATTATTCAAACCTGGTCCTACTTGTTGGGTCCTTTGTATCCCTACCCCATCTCCAGTACATCCAGGCTGCCTTTTACTTTCTTTCCACCCTCCAGTCTACTCTTCAGCTCTCTCTAGCTTGGCAAAAATTAAGCCTGGTATATACTTTTTAAAGAGGGGAGGGCGACCAAAAATGTTTCTAGGCACTACATGGATTGTTGTACCAGGAAAAATTTTAAGAAATTTACAATCTTAGTTTCTGTGTATCCACATGATCTTTGCTCTTGATCCTGCTGAAACTTTTCCTTTTCCCCAGCACAGGACACTCTTTGACCTACTATTCTTTTTTTTTTTTAAGCCTCCCATCCTACCCCTGAAGTCATTTTCCAATTACCTAATCTAGCTTTTCCTTATGTCTAGGTGCTAACAATAGCTCCTTTTTCATCATGGGTTTCTAGATGTATTCGTTTATTTAACTCTGATGAAAGGGAGAAATAAGGGCAGGTTTTCCCAAGAGGAAGTCATTCGGGTCATTTTTGCATGGGTGGCCTAAAGACTGTCTTGGTTATAAGTAAAGAAAACAGCTAATAAATAATGTTTACCTTCACTCTTATTATTTGCATCATTTGAAATTTGAGGGGCCAATAAATAATATCCCTCTCTCTCTTTAAAAATCAAGACACAGGAGACAGAAAAATAGAGATTAAAATATCAGCTGCATTATTTTTGATGAAACTGATTTGAGAATCTGACTTGAGTCTTGAGTACAAATGGACATGTTAATAATACTTTTCAATTAGGCAATGTACCCACCAATCACAGGCATCACTACATTGATGTAGGACCTTCCCCAAATAGTGTCTGCTTCAGTAAGTTTCCAATGTGTCATTATCCTATAGGAAGGAGAGCTCCAAGAAAGAAAGGTCTGAGTTAAGTAAATTTAGTTCTGTCTCTAATCAGAGAAAGCCATAAATGTGATTGTTGTTATGCCAAAGGAAACACATCATAAAAACATAAAGGCAGAGGGATGGAGAATCCCCCCATGCAGCAACCAATCAAATTCTATCACAGGTTCCACTAACCTAATATGGTATAAAGGTATGATAAGTTCAGGCTTCCCTTGATGATTACAAGTTTACCTTTTCATACCGTTGTGAAACAATATTTTAGGATCCCCTTGAGGTGTTATTGGTTTGTTGGGCCTCATCTAGAACCAGAGAAGTTTTCCTTTAGCATTCAAACTAAGCTAGAAGACTCGGAAAGGGATATACTGGTTACCTGGGTTCTCTGATTAAAAAGTAAGTTCTTTTTGTATTTCAAACCAGAATCAAATGAGAGTCTTTATAAAAGTGCATCCATTCACTTTGCTTTAGCCATAAGCATTCTAAATGTAATTTCATCTTTCTTTGTTGATTCGTGATCTTTGAAAGCCTCATGTCATCATTATTTAAATCAATTCTCACTACTTAGGACTAGGTACACAGAGATACACACAAACTACAAACAATTGGACTGAATGTGCCCTAACCAAGACAAACTGTGGCTGACCTGGAAGTTCTCTGACGAGGTCAAACTTTCAAAATATATTCCAAAGATGAATAAATTAGAAATGATAGTGGTAGTGATGGTGGTGATAAGTACTTACTACATACCAGACATTAATCCAAGCCCTTTATGTGTATTGAATCACTTAGTCTCAAATTCCAGGAAGTAAGCATTATTATCTCCATTTTACAGATGAGGCAGTTTGAGTTCAGAGAGGTTAATTAACCTGTCTGTGATGTCAGTGCTATAAAAAAATTGAGCATCCAGGACCTGCCCTTGGACTGTGTGGGTCTAGGTCCCTGGCTCTCGACTGCGTGCAAAAACAAAAGAGAATGTGCGGGAGTGTTGAACTGAAAGGACACGACAGGAGGGTTAATGCTGTAATGCGCTGTAGTGAAATATGCTTAAGTCTTTCATCCACAAACTCAGAAAAACACACACCACGACTCTTATCAGCTCCAATCAAAGTGAAAAAGATGAACCTAAAAAGTATGTTCACTGCTTGGGGCAGATGGTATTAACATTTGTTCTGACATTAACAAATAACAGAAAGAAAATAATATATCTCAACTTCTGTTGTATTTCTATCTTCTATATCAAGGAGAATGATCTTTAAGCTCAGAAGGGTTGAATAAATATAGTTTAGAAGGAACTGAAGTATGAGATAAAGCAAGGTGATAGCAGGAGACCATCTCACTGTTCTAAATGAATTCAAGTCTCCAGGCCTAAACAAATTATATCCCAGAGTATGGAGAGACTTTGCAGATATAATCTAAAAATAACTATTAGTAATCTTTAAGGGATCATGGAGAATAGAAAAGGTACTGAGACAATAAAACTGGAAAAATAATATTCTAATTTTTCAACATGGGAAAAAATATTCCATGATCTACAAATCAACAAGCTTGATTTTGTAACATGGTAATATTCTAAAGTGATTAGATGGACGATTTGTGTGCCCTTAGAAAAGGAAGTGGTGATCACTAGGAACCAGGACAGATTCAGTCTTTTTTTATAGGTTTAAGGACTGTTGAAAGTGGGGACACCATGCACACAGTGAAGGCGATGAGGGCAACCTGGAGGTTCCTGTTATCCCATGGGTCTCCCAGGTTGATTTAGACACTACGGCTATCTGATAGAGTGCTTTTTGCTTTATACTCCATGAAGTTGCACATTTGCTCAGGGGGAAACGCCAGCTAGAAGAAGACCTTGTTATGGACAAGGAAATACAAATTCTGTGGCTCCCCACAGCTTCCAAACAAATTCAGATCCATCTGTCACTTATATTAATTAGAGCAAGCATATTTATAAAGTCTCTTATTCTTGGGACTTGATGGATAAGACAGTGTTTTTAAGGGAATAAATGCCTGGCTGACCATTCATCCCCAAAATGCTTCAATTTATAAATCAGTATCCTTCCGCCAACTATACCTTTCCCTTCACAGAGTTGCATAAGTCATCAGGACTCTCCCCAGTGTCACCTCCTTAGAGAGATCTTCCCTAACCACCTGATATAAGATAGCATTTGCCCCCATCATACTCTGAGCACCTTGTTTTGTTTTTCTATATGGTTCTTGTCACTATCCAGTATCATATAATATCTGATATTACATATTCCAGCTTACCACGATCTGACATTGTATTATATGCACTACGAGATACATATGTGTATTTGTCTATGAGTCTGTCTCTCTGTCTCTGTCTGTCTGTATGTCTCCTCTTGCAGAGCCAACAAATTCTATGTGAATGTTACCCTGCATTATGCAGTAGCCCTGCACATTTGAATGTCCACTGTGTAAGGGCAGAGACTCTGTTATCTGTTTTACCACTAATCTATGACCCTATGACCCTATGACCCTATGACCCTATGACCTTATCTATGACCCTAATCGCTAGAATGGTACTAAAACACAGTTGTGCTCAATAAAGATGTATGGCTTAAAAATATTTATCTAATGTACGTCACCCTGGAGAATGGTCTCTAGAGGTTACATGTCCTTGGCCCCATCCAAAATATTAACACGGACCCAGATAAGGAGAAAGAAAATAAGAGGATTTATTCCGAATCTATGTCAATAAACATTTATTAATATTAATATCATCATCACCACCATCCTCTACTATGCAATAGGCACTTACATTATTGTGAATGCTCACAACAAACCTAAAAGGTAGAACTTATTATTATCTTCATTTTTATTTTAAGCAGACTGAGCTTGGGACGTTTAAATAGCATGCCAACATCAGATGGCAGGTACATGAAAAAATTAAAAACCAAGATCTGTCTCACTACAAACTGCCTGCTTTTTTAAAAATATTTTATTTATTTATATTTTTTTAGATGGAGGAGAAGGAAAGAAGGAAGACAGGGAGAGAAACCTCGATGTGCAGGAGAAACATCCACTGGTTGCCTGTCTCACACTCCCAACTCGGGACCTGGCTTGCAACCCAGGCATGTGCCTGGAATGGAATCAAACCAGCAACCCTTTGGTTTGTAGGACTACACCCAACCCACTGAGCCACACCAGTCATGGCTGCATACTTTTGTTAAAGAATACTGTGATAACACTTATGAAACATGGAAAACCTCCTTAAAGCTGCAGCTGACAGGAAAACCAATACATTAGATGAAAAAATCAAGACTTTACAAGAGTTTGACAGATGTGAATGGCAGGTCAGAATTCAAAACCACATATATTAAGTATAAAAGTAAAGTACCATATGCCAATTTTAAGAATCAAATGCACAGGTACATGGCAGGTGTAGAGGGGAGAAAACAGCTGTATACTTAAATAGGCCAAGTGGCATCAACTGACCACAAGTGCAGTCTGAACCAACATTAAGCTGCGGCTGTCGAATAAACTAAAATGATACTGAACTGTATTATCAGAGACTTGGAAAAGGAAAGGGGAATCCAGTTCTACTCCAGAGAAGCTAGACCAGGCAAACCACACCCAGAGTAGAGTGTGAAGGGCCCTACAGTGGTGAAAATCGTGCTATGAACAAAATGATTAAAGGGCATGATGAGGTTGGCCTAAGAAAGAGACTCGGGGGATAAAATAACCACCTACGAGTCTGAAGGAGCATCACAACAAAACAAGAGGGCATTCTGTGTTGCTGCTCATGAGTGAAGCCGCAGGAAATAAGTTTGGTTAAAGGCACAAAGCTTACTGATAATTAAGATGCCTTCTGAGCTATGAGCTCCCCAATCAGTCTATCAGGGGAGATATTCAAGCAGAGCTTGCTTGACAACCTGGCACCAACACTCAAGTATCTACCTAAAGAGGTGGGAAATTATGTTGATTTTGTGTTGTTGGGTTTTTTTCCCCAATTCATCTTCCTTCTACATAGAGAGACCTTATTTTCTGAACCCTAAACCAAACCTGTGGTCCTATCAAAGACTTTGTGTTGCTTCTGGGTTTGAAAGACAGTCTAATAGATACAGTGCTATTAAAATACTGAGTTTCTGGAAGATCTCAATGATTAAAATAATAGGGAAAATATATGAAATTAGGACTTTCCTACAAAAAGGAAAATGTAAATTCACTCTAAGACAGGCATTTTTCTCTCTTTAAGTAAATATATTTTAACAAAATAAGTGGAAACTCAGGTAAATTTCACTTTTGTTTAAGAAAACAAAACTTTTTCTAAACTATGGCCTCTTCCTCTGAAAGCTGAGTACCAAAATATAAGTACCTATTTCAGTTCATTCAAAAATGGAAAAACCCTAGGAAAGGCTCCTGAAGCATAGTAAAATTCCAGGCCCTCCTATAGATGCTATGCCAACCTTTCCCTCACGATACCACTTCCACCCCTGTCAGGATGCTCCCTTCTATGAAACTTCTCAAGGTTCCAGACTATCCTGGTTCTTCCAGCCTAGACCAGAGTGCCTCTCTACCAAGTCCCCACTTATGGTTCTTGCACAAAGAGATGGGTGGGTCAAAAGACTCCCGCCACCACCCTTGGCCAAATCTGGACTCTCTCCTATGCCCATGGGAACCAATCAGACTGATTAAGACTCTGTAATTCCAGATATCATGCACAGGGCTGGTATCCACTGTTCCTTATTAGATGCTATGTTCTTTTCAATAGACTATTTTGTCTCACACTGACAGTCATTTTTCACCCTGCATGGAAGAATTTCAAAGCCAAGAATCCTGTATTACATAGTAAACAAACAAAATTAGACTCAAAATTGCCTTTTTTGATTTTGATATATTAATCAACTCTTCAGGAAAGCTTCTAAACATTTTCAATTACATCAGAAACAGGCTGGCAACACTTTCCAACTTCAAAAAAAATCAGACTCAGTTAAAGGTTTGTTTTCTATTCCTCTGATACTCTGTATTACATACTTGCAACTGTTTCTGTTTTAGGTTAGATTGATTAATAGCATCAGTTCTAAAATCTCAGCATGTCCACAGGAAAAAAAAAGTATTTCCATCTGTGATCTTCATTAACCAAGGCAGATCTATCTATTTGGGTTTGTTGTCTGCTTCTTTCAGCTGCAGCCCTGGGTCCCTGCATTATCTCTGAAACTATAGGCCTCATGGTTGTCATTAAATCAGGTGGTGCACTCTAGAGATACAAGGTAAATAAAGGATCAAACGAGCCAAGGTGAAAGAGAAGTCTTAACACCCTGAAGACCCATCCTCCCTCTTGTACTTTAAATCTAACTTGACTGAGCCTGAAAACTGGCATTTGAACTAACAATGAAAATATGCTAAAAAACAAAACAGAAAGTAAGGTATGGTCAACAGGAATGTATTTTTAAAGTATATTGAACAATCATATTCTTAATAGATTAGATGACGATAGTAGCTAAAGTGCTTGTATTATGTCTATTGTTCATGCAAACAGCTTACCATATATGGTAGAAACTGGACAAAAATCTTGTAAAACATGTAAGCTCTGAAATGTGAAAACAAACATGATCTATTATATAATTAGAGGGGGCTTTAGTGTCACTACATTGGAGTTTCACCTCCCTCACTAGAATGAAATACAGAACTTGACAGCTTTCAGCACTTGAAGTTTCTCCTAAAGGATAGAGGGGCTGACCAAGTGACCACAGTTCTGCCCTGGGATTTTTCACATACACATACATACACACACACACCACAGCTTTGTTAGTACTCTTTAATACACGTGACACACTAAATTTTTCAAAAGGAGTTTATTATTTCACTTTGTCTAAATGCATAAAAGCAGTCAAGCTTATAGGGTCCACCCTCCCTCCTGTAGCTATTTAAACCTCTTGGCCCTCACAGAGGAGCTAGTGATCCAATACTAGTCTGGGGCTGTGGGCCTCATCAATGTTACTTTTGGGTCCTGTCATAGGGTTCTCAAAAATCAGGGATGCCTCTAATCTCAGCATAAACTATACTTTAATTCTTTATATCATATAGGGGAGAAAATTTTAAGATGCCAGAAGACAGACTCATGAAAGGACCTCACATGCTTTTTATTTCCTATAAAATGCAATTTCAAATAATATCTCAATATTATTCATATTGCTTCCACCATTATGTTTAAAGGAAGGAATATTTTGTCATCCAAAGGTCATACTGCTCAATTAGGAACTAAAAGGGAGAATGGAATGGAATCTCATCTCTACAGAACAGTGAGTTTCTGTAGAGACTGAGTTGGAGGAAGGGTTCCCAGCAAGTAGGCAGAGTCCTGAAATAGGTGTTACTTGTCTATGGGCAGAAATTAAAAACCCTATTAACTTTCAGTCCCACATTTGTTTTTGCCTTGTATGGAACAGTAAAGTACAAGTTTCTTCCCAATATCTCTCCACAAACATACCTACTAAAAAGTGCTGGCAGGCAGCTGTTCTAAATTAATAGGCATTAAACAAATATTTCTTAAGTTATATGCAGATATTTCTTGTTTTCCTTCCCAATGTAGATATATAGCAGCCTGTCTACCAGAAAAAGAAAAAGGAGTAGGGGCTTTGTTCTTTGATTAAAAATAGTAATCACAGTCTACTAGTCTGTCTACTACCAAGAGAAGAAATCACTACACAGCAATACCCAAGGGCTCAGGCCTCACATTGGGGACTTTTTTAAGGGTCTCTCTGAAGAAGCCCATCTGTTCAGTTCACTCACAATTTGCTTTGCAAAATAACTGATAGCAATATCTGACTGCACAGTGTCAGCCTTAACTGAGATCCCATCCTCTCACGGTTTGGTCCCTAATGGGTCTGATGACTAATCTCTTGATGAAACCACAACCCTCAAAGAAGAGTTATTCACATAGCAAAGAAGGGTACTATTCTGTCAGTAACTATACATGGTAAAGGTGTGTAAAGGAATGGTAGCCAAAATGGAGCAACATATTCAGAAGTTAAATCAATTAAGGAAGATTTTCTGAAGGTAGTAAGACATCCCTATAGACTTGATCATTATCCAATAGCATTTATTTTATAAGGCTCCTATAAACTGTAAACCTGGGATTTACATGAATCAGTTAACATCTATAGTAATCATCCAGCAGAAAAATTAAATATATCTGAAGTATGTTAAATTAATATTTTGTTTCATTTATCACAACACTGATCTCAATTCACATATGTTCAGTCTTCTTAATCTGCAGCTGCTATTGCATGATTCTGTGCTCATGACCTTTAAAAACAGAGGAAAGTTAATTTTAAGATAGCTAAATGAAGTATTTTAGTTACAAAAACAGTATGTCAGCTCATAGGAGATGGCTGTGCTAATGTAACGAATAGCCTACAGCATCCTTTGCACTGACTGAGGTCATCCTCCATTCAGGTTGGCCTTCTTAAGTGTACTGCACCCCAGAACAATGGTACCCATAGAGTTTACAAGAGGAAAAAGGAACTGCAATGAAAATGGGACCCTATTAGATAATTTTATAATTTAATATTTACATGATTGTACCTAAAATACTAATAGTATAAAGAAATGTCACTGGTTAATATAAGTTTAAATACTTACCTTTATCAAAACAGTAGCGATTGGCAAGTGAAACCACCAGAGAAGAGGCCCACACTATGCCTGGTCCTACCAAGCAATTTTCAAACTGGAGCTCCTTCTGGCGACTAAAATCAAAGAATACAAAGAAATCAGAATTATAATTACATGATTTTACATTGTATCAGCATATTGAAAATAGGGGAAGGTCAAGTAAAACTGGCTTAAATAATGACTTTTATTATATCACAAAACAAGAGGTCCAGAGGTAGAGTAGCTCCAGGGTAAGTTACTTGGTAAGTCACTGACATCAGACAGGACCTCGGTCCTTTCTATCTGTCCAGTCTATCAGTGTAAGCATGTTGGCTTATTGCCTGAGGCTGCTCCTCCTCCTCAAGGCCCTGAGATGGCTTCTGCAATTTCCGGCACCATATAAAGATGACAGCAGTCAAGGCAAAAGTGTTTCCTTCCATACATAATTTTACCCAGAAGCACCCTACTGCTCAAAGACTCTCCCTCAGTTCTCATTGGCCAAAACTGTGTCACATACTCATCTCCAAATTAATCACTGGAAGGGTTACAATTAGGATGTCTGGTTTAGACTACTCAAGATTTACCTACCTTCAAGGCTAAAGGGAACTCCAACTTCCTCTAACACACATGGCCACCCAATAGTTGAGAAAAATTAGAGTCCTAATTGCAAGAAAGAAAGGCTAGTGAGGATAACAATGGAGTAGGCAGCCTTAAGTGTCTGCCACATACACCTAATAAGAATACACATGGCTCAATGCACAGAGCTAACACTAACAGTTTAACTGGTGGACAGTATCTTATATCTAAGATTAGCCATCATTGTTGCTATAGCAATATGTCTTCACAGAGAGCTGCAGAGACATAAATCTCTCTGTAAAAGGCAGTATGTGATTATAATTGAAGAACAAATCATTGCTAAATCCATATCATCTACATGGACCCATAATAGATATTTCCTCTTTTACTGAAAAATCAAGGGTTCCCTTTACTGGAATTTTTAGTTCTAATGAGTTCCAGTAACAGTATCACATTCCAGATGTGCATTTGTAATAAGTTTGTATTGGTTAGTTGAGCTTAATTTACCTAATGAGCCAATAAAGTGATCGATTGTTTATGCAAATTATGAATTGTAGTTGTATTTAAAAGTAATTTATTATGTACTACCTGAATATACTCTCACATAGATTATTTAATTTTTCATTTCATTTCCAATTCTGCATTTATTACGTGGCCATCTCTCACTTCAAAAAATGATTAAGATAATACTTGCTAAATATATTTTCTAAAGTATTTAATCAATTCTAATGAGAAATAATGTTATTAAAATATTTTACCATTTTTAAGGGGTATCAGGAGAGACAACGTGGTACGACTGCAGAACAATCAGCTGCGAGGGAGGACATGCATTCTAATTCTAATAGCATTTATTCCGTACTCACTGTGTACCAGGCACTGTGCGAAGTGTTTAGCTCATATTCATTTATTTTATCTTTGTAGTGGCCCTGTAAACTATGTGCTATGATTATTCCATTTTCTGATGTAGAAACTGAAGCAGAGAGAGGTGATATAACTTATACAAAGTCACACAGCTGATAAAAGGCAGGGGCAGGATTCAAACACAGACTAAGGAACTTCATAGCCAAAGCACTTAAACATAGAATAATCGCCACTAGTTCCTAAACCTTTTTGGAGCCACAGTTTCCTAATAAATGTTGAGTAGAGATCTTTAAGGAAATGTCCAGTCTTAACACTTAAAATGTCTTTAAAGCCATGACCTTACAGACATCCTCTGCCAACTGGTTTCTACTAAGGTTGCATTTACCACACAAACAAAACACCTATGTCTGGACACTTACTGTTTAGTAACAACAAACACAAGATGATCAAGAGCAGTGATTTTCAACTGGTGTGCCACAAGAGACACGCACACATGCTGTGACAATTTTCAAAACATGCAACACCTGACTATTTAGTCAGGGGCACTGACCTCTTTTCCCTTAGACTGTCAAATAAAAATAATGACAACAGCAATACAACAATAGCTCTCTCGTGTGAATGAATCAAAATTATACCTATTTTTTGTAAAAAAAAAATAGATATAATCAGCAAAAATTTTATTTTTTGGCATGCCACAGAATTTCAGTAATTAATTTATGTGTGTCATGAGATGAAAAAGGTCGTAAGTCACTGATCTAGAGGAAAAAATAACAAA
The DNA here is from genome assembly GCA_004024845.1 of Tonatia bakeri. Lineage (NCBI taxonomy): Eukaryota > Metazoa > Chordata > Mammalia > Chiroptera > Phyllostomidae > Tonatia > Tonatia bakeri. Next base: position 46,604 of record PVIA01007074.1, read on the forward strand.
AAAGCCAACCCTGGTGTACAAGTCACAGGAAAAATACATCTCCTTGGAGGAATAAGGTTGCAGTTTATCAGACCTAAATTCATGAATTGCCCCAGACACTGGTGTGAAACCTACCTTGAGGGCAGGCTACAGAACTAGGTTTCCCACAATATGGTTTCTGAATTAATACAAGATGTTCGAAAGAATGCCACATTTCCTGATATTAAGTGGTGGAAAATCCTTCCCTCTTCAGAGCAAACTGCATCTCCTTTGTCTGGACCTCCTAAAGGAGTTAGAATTGAATTATTTCAAACCATCTCACCAAACATAATTATGAATACTTGTAAGATTTCTCAAAATATCTTCTTTGGGATGTCCAGACCCTGAGACACAGAGAAACAAAGTAGAGCTCTACATCTACAGAAGAATTAACATTAATTCCATTTCTCCAGACACTGGGAACTACCCATTAGAGTGGCCTGCCATTCAGCTGGTCTGAAGGGTAAAATTTTAAGTCTAAATAATTTAAGTCTCAAATCTTATTCTAATAATATAAGAAGGATTATAGAGTATCTTCCTGTGGTCAATGGAATAGATTGTACTTGCTGTACTTTTTCACTGTGTGTAAAGAGGGACATCAAGTGGTCTAAGTTCTGAAAGACTCTGTCTCATCGGGGGTATTTTCTTCAGCCCATGACCCCTGATGGGATGACCCCTGATGGGATGACCCTTGATGGCATAGCTACAGGAATGGAGTACAAAGGATAGAAAACTTCAAACCACTGATCTTCTTAGTCACTTGAATAATTTCAACAAACTTTTGTAAGGATCAATTTTCTTTGGTTTAGAGACAGTTTTCCCTTGGGTACACAGTAATATCTCAATTATCTCCTGTAGTTAAGGGATATAATAATGTTTTGAATAAAAAATAATTTATGTGGAAGGGAAGCTGTGGGACTGGGTTAAAAAGGTGAAGGAATTAAGGAAAAAAATTCAGCCACAGACAACAGTGTGATGATTACCAGAGGGAAAGAAGTTGGAGGGAGGTAGACGAGAAAGTAGGGGGATAAATGGTGATGGAAGACTTGATTTGGGGTGGCGAGCACACAATAAAATATACAGATGTTCTATTATAGAATTGTGTACCTGGAACCTAAATAACTTTATTAAACAATATCACCACAATAAGTTCAATAAAAAATAAAAATAAATTTTAAAAAATAATAATTTATGTATCATATTACATGTTTGTAGATATTAAGTATGTATGTAGGTATGTTGTTTTATAGACTAATTTGCTCTCCTATTGCATTCTTTTTATATTAAATAATAAATTTAATTTGTTATTCTCGGACAAAAAAAGTTCAAGTAAGTTTGCTATGGTATGTAAGGTTTATTCCATAACAACTTTTTATTCCCAGTCATAGAATAAAAATGCTTATTCAACATGCTTAGGTTGCGGTTCGGTCTCCAGTTGGGGAGCATACTGAAGGCAACCAGTTGATGTTTCTCTCTGGCATCAATGTTTCTCTCCCCTCTTTCTCTCTCCCTCTCTCTCTCGAAAATCGATAAGCATGTCCTTAGGTGAGGATTAAAACAAAAAGTTAGTTACAGCTTGTTTACATCTATGATTTGAAATATATTCCATATAAAAGTACTGGGCAGTTTTACTCCCATACACTTATGATCTTTGTCATATATTTATGAATAGATAAACTAAGAAGAGCTTAATGAAATTTTATATGAAGAAAGAAAGCTTAGGCAGCTGGAAAACTGTACAGAAAGCCACTAATAACAAGAACCATCTGCCTATTCTTAAATGTTTCTTAAATCAGAAAACACAAAGTTCTTTGGGAATTGTTTCTCCCCTTAGCTCCTTACCCCAATCAGATTCTATAGAGTAAGGAGAAAATGAAAGAAACTATTACTCTGTCTTGCCTGACCCATTGAGTTTATAGTAAAGTAGTTAAGGCTAATAACAAAATTAATAATAGCAAAGTCAAGGAAATACAAACTGAAATAACAAAATGCATTCTGTAACAGCAACATCTTCAGAGCCAAGAGAAGTGAAATCATCATTAATTGATTAGAGCCTGGGCAAGAGAGTCTCAGCACCTCAGTTCTTAGCCTGATCAGGCTCTTCCAAACCAGGTTCAGTTCCTAGCCTGGTCAGGCAAGTTATTTAACTACTCTAGTTCATGTTTCTTCACCTGTGAAATGGGACTACTCACCTCAAAGAGTTATGGTAAGAAATAAGCAATCAGATTGAGAGCACTTGTCAAAGTGCCTGGTACATATGCAAGCTAGTTGCTGCTAATCTAATTAACTGAGAAATAAGATTATCCAACTGAGGCACAATATTTGAACAGGACATTCTGATCTGAGAATGTCTTTCCTTTCACATGTTGACATAATTAAGTTCCTTCTTTCATGAATTCCTTTTTGGAAATTTAATTCCAGAGGTAATATGCATATATTTTTTAAAATTAAAAATGCTGAATAATAGATTAAAAACAAGAGTCCTTTCCACATCCCAAATACCAACTATGATTATTCTTACTTTAAAAATAATAACTATTCCTGCCCTGGCTGGTGTAGCTCAGTGGATTGAGCTCGGGCTTCGAACCAGGCATCGCAGGTTCGATTCCCAGTCAGGGCACATGCCTAGGTTGCAGGCCATGGCCCCCAGCAACCGCACATTGATGTTTCTCTCTCTCCCTCCCTTCCCTCTCTAAAAATAAATAAGTAAAAATATTTTAAAAAATAATAATAACTATTCCTCTGGCTGGTGTAGCTTAATAGATTGAGTGCGGGCCTATGAACCCAACGGTCACTGGTTCAATTCCCAATCAAGGCACTCGCCTGGGTTGCAGGTTGGGTCCCCAGTGGTGCGGTGTGCAAGAGGCAACCACACATTAATGTTTCTCTTCCTCTCTCTGTCCCTTCCCCTCTAAAAATAAAAGAAATAAAATTATTTTTAAAAAATAAAATAAAAATAACAACTATTCTTGGTTTGGGGTATATGTTTCTAATCCTTCTGCATGTTTAACAAAAACAGATGCAGTTATTTATAATATATAAAATAGAAATTTAACCATGTTATAAAAAATTCTATTAATTGTCTTTTTACTTAAAAATATATCCTGGACGTCTTTAGGTTATGTTAATATGCTAGTGACATAAATTTATTGTTAAACTTTAAATAAGGAAACATAAGTTAAATGATAAAAATAAGGACCCAAAGTGTTCTTTCATCATTGTTTAACTTTTAATTGTGATAAAGGCATTGTAATTATGTTGTGTTTTTTTAACTCTACCATTTAAATATACTACTGAAATACTTACAGATAAATATATTATGCCTATGACTGGTTTCAAAATAATTGGAAGGGAGATGGAGAGTAGAAAACTTGGGTGAGGGAGTACATAAAGAAAATTGGCCATGAGTTGATAATTAAGCTAGTTGGTGAGTATATGGGTGATACTTAAACTATTCTCTATATTTTTTAATATTTTTGAAATTTTCCATAATAAAAAATTTAAACGTTTTTTATTCTTAAAATTTATCTACTAAATATCAAACAGCTATTCATTTAACTACAGCAATTGTTTTCTGATTAGATGAGTTAATCAACAACACTAATCATTCCTAACCCCTATACCCCAAGCAGCACAAACAAAAAACTTAATTTCCTTGCAGTTTGAATGTTGTTATAAAAATCCAAATAAAATAACCAGCCCAGAGAAGCAATGTTCACTAATGTTATGGGAATTATTCACTGACTGCTATAAATTATAAACTATTACAATTGTTGCTTTTTAGAGTTAACAAATAAGTGTTTTCCTTTTTCTCTTATGTTAGAATTATTGCAATTGGATCAAAAAAGAAAAACAGTTTTTAGCCTATGCACAGTCATGAAATCAAGATAATAATGTTGAACGCTCTGTTCACCCACATAAAAGGTCACACATGGTCTGGAGTGCACTCACCCAAACTCTGCCCTGCTGAAGCCGAGAGAAGGCTTTTGTTAGGCCACTGGAGCAGAATAATTTTAGAGTTTTCAGTTTGTATTTTGCTCTATGCACACCTCAGTAGTTCCAAGAAGGCAGTCAAGACCTTAATTTCATATACAGTGCAGAGTGGAAGCTGCTTGGATTCTACAGTTCTTCCTGACTCTTGTTAAAATCTACACTCACTAAAGAGGTATGTCTATGTGGCCTGAAGGCAAATGGGAAAGCCAGAGTACCTTCTAGAGCAGCAAACAGGAAGAAGAAACAGTTTCTCCATATTGGGAAGAGGTCAGGATTCAGAAAATCTCATGACACAGAGAACCTAGCAAGACAAGGGACAGTCTGTGCGGTGCACCTAAAGAGGTTGCACACTTGCTGCCAGTCCTTTCAAAGATTCCTGAGCACGAAGCATGGACTAGAGGCCATGGAGGAGGAGAATCTAGAAGGACCAAGCTGACTATACAATGGCCATCTCCACATTATCCAGTGACCAGAGCCATCTCCACCTATGCTTTGCACCATTCAGCCTGTCACAATATTTGGGACAGGAAAGCACTAACAAATATTTAGATTTAATTCCTGCCAGTCCAGAACTATGATGAGATCTTAATTTGGGTTTAATTTGGTTTTAAGGAAAAAAAGATGTTCAACAGTCTTTACAAATCTGGGTGTTTGTTAATTCACACAGACTGCTCCATCTAGAAAAGCAACCATGCCAATAAAAGCGACTATAAAAGCAACCCGAATCCATGCTGTAATAATAACCATTTTCCAAAGCTACATAGTTTTGTACATGGAGTAAGGTGTTTTCACATACATTATCTCATTTGATCCTTACAGAATTAATAGAGTTCAGTAGCTCCTTTCCCTCCCTCTCCCTTTCTCTCCTCCCCTCTCCATCATTCCTGTTAGAAACATGAGGAAAAAATTATTCCACACTTCATTTCAAAATATCTATGCGAAGTTGTACTTTGTAAGATCAATTTCACAGAACCCAATGCCAAGGATGAATTCATCTCTTAATGGGTTGCAATTTAGGCTGCCACCCAATGGTGGTAGTACATCATGGACAAAGCTAACAAAACAGAGGAAAAAAGAACAAAACAAAAACAATGACAAAAAAAAAACACTTCTAAGAGTATTTGAGAAAGAAAAGATTATAACACTTGCATGCCTTCTTATTGGTAGAAACATTTACCTTTCTTAAAACAACAGTAGGTGTGAAGTTTATTTAAAGAGTATTCTTTTAGCACTAACTTCTAAAGCCAAAGGATTTAAGACTTTGCTTCTGAGGAATGGGAGTTGGGGGAGTGAAGTGAGACTTCCATTTTCTACCTTATATGTTTCTACTTTTGGGTGCTGGTTACAATGAAATATATTACTTTTATAATAGATTATAATTGGAAAAACTAATTGTTTTTTAATGAAAGGAATCTAATATTTCAGTAGACTCATTTCCTTTTAATCACAAAACATCATTACTAGTTCTATTTTATACCTTACAGGGACTCAAAAAAAGAACCTTCATTTCTTTCTTTTAATTGTTTACTTTTGTCATGAAAAATTCCTGTCCTGGCCTGTCCATGCTCTCTAGGCGAGGAATTTCTAACTGTGGCAAGAACACCAGACAAGGACTCAGAACAAGCATAAGAATTAAGAATCCACTCCCCATCAGCCTACACCACCTGGCAAGTGTACAGGGCTGAAGGCACCTGCCATTGATTTTTCAGGCATACTCACAACAAATAGGTAGAAATCTAGAAGAGCAGGTTTTTGTTTGTTTCTATTTTAAACTTGTAACAGGAAAATTTTTTTCCACAAGGCAAATGCATTTTGATGTCTGCAAAACTTACTACAAATAACAGAATAGCTACAATTAACAGTCCTCCTAAGAAAAATAATGGGCTTTATGTCTTTGTAATGGTGAAGCTCATATTCTTAGAGTGGTAGAGGGATACATGACAAAAGAACCACTCACTTGGCTTGGTTCGAAGTCCCCACAGGCTCCTTTTAACTACTGACTTTGACTTCCATAACCTGACCACTTCTTTTTTATGAGAACATCTGGTAGGGGAAAGAAGACTATTTAGTCTCTCCAGACCTCTGATTTAAAACCCTTCTTTTGTTCCTTATTCGTTACAAACACACAATTCCCCCTTGGGGAAAATAAACGTTGTCTGAGCTGCTGCCTGAGTTCCACAATTACATGTTCCCCACACACTTCGAACACTTCGTTTCCACATTCTTTGTCTTTCTGAGAAACTCATCCGTTCCTCACAAATGTCTTCCAGGTTTAGACGGGGTGGCTTCATTGGCATAAATCGGCCTTTCTAAAAAAATATTTTTTCTCTTCATAACCCCCATAAGCAATTGAACGTCTTTAGAAACCTCTACAGAAAGTCCAAAGATACCATATTGCTTAACTGAACAGAACATTTTGAATAGAATTAGTACAGGAAAATAATCTGGTTTTGGTACCATGTTCTTGGCCTTTGTTATTTTTTCTTCTGTAAAATGAAAAAAATTTAAATGTCAACTCAGCTAGATAAAATTGGTTAGGTACCCTACTGCTTACAAGTTATTAAGTGATATATATAATTTTAAAGGATGCATTCTCACCCATTTTAAAGAGCAGGTTTTTATTTCATTTATTCATTCAATAAGTGTTTGTTGAGTATATTAAGAACTGCTTGAAACTGTGGAAGATTCAGGTAACCATAAAACTCAGAGCTGCCCTCCTGCACCTGCAGACATGTTAGGTAAACATTTAGAGGCAGTGTATAATTAAATATTCAAAGTATGAAACAGTACTTTAGGCAGTAAGGGGGAGATCATCATTTTCAGTTGATTTAAGAGGAAGATAAAATTCAGTTGGGTTCTGAGAGATAGGCAGGATTTAAAAGTTGCAAGAAGCAAAAGCATTATTCCAGGCATCATTCCAGAAATAGAAAGCAGTAAGAATATTTACATGGAAGATAAATTGGGAATGTTTGGAGGCATAGTGAGTAGATCACTTTGACTAGAGGAGACTAAACTGAGGCATTTGAGACAGAGCTCAAAAGCTAGGAGATAAGGCTAAAAGGCCAGTGTAGAAAGCCTTGATGGTCAGCCTGGATTGTATCTCATAGGTCATAGAATTAACTAGTTAAAATGGGGAATTGATCTAAAAGAAATTAGGAAAAGTAATCTAAAGGAATGTTTGAGATGACATGAAGGTCAGACTTTCTGTCTCTCTTCTATTTTTCCTTCCTCCATTTCCCTACTTCACTTTCTGCTAGAGTGATCTTAAAGATGACACAATTCCAATTGTGCAATTTTAAAATGTCATTATTCTGCTTAACACAATTCAATAGTTTCACAGCAACTTTCAAAATCCTATCAACTTTAAGATCTGGCCCTAGCTCGCCTCTCCAAACTTGTCACTTACACAATGGGCATTATTCAAATTCCTTCCCGTCTGACTGAAACACTCCTTTGCTCCTCCTCCCTCTTTCCCTTTTTTGTCTAGAATACTCTTAACTCATTTTGCCAACTCTGTTTTAGGTGTCACTTTCCCAATGAAGGCTCTCCAATCCTTTCAAAGCCAGATTAGGTTCCTTGCCATAACTCATCACTATGACAGCACTTGGGACGTATATCCTTGTCTGTGCCATACCACGGGAAAGGGAGGACAGTAGTTTTCCCAATACCTACCAAAGGGCTGGGAACATGAGATTATCAAAAATATGTGTTAAAGAATGAAAAAGGCAAGAGACAAAAAACAGGAGTCTATGGCAGTCATAAAGTAGTAAGATTTAGCCATTAAATTCAGGGATAAATTCCTTGTACCAAGGGAAAAGAAAGAATGAATGGGGCACAATAAAAAGAAAGTTAAATGTAAAGTTCAAACATCTGAATTCTAGGTTAATGCAATTTGGTATATATAATTAAGAGATTCGTCTAGCTCAGTAGATTCCTAATCATGGCTGACCATCGGAATCATCCAGAAATCATAAATAATTTTTGTTTTTGATGTGTTCTAATTTTCTCTGGTCATTGTCATAACTACTGACTGATGTTCAAGAACTACTTACCTGGATGTTCCAAAAGGCCCCTTCCAGCACTAATGCTCTAATGTAAGATAGTCACGAGATAACCTCAAACAAACAATTGATAGGACTTGATAAGTAACTGAATGTAAGAGCAGAAGGGATGTATTATACTAGATTTTTAAGCTAATTGACCTAGAGTCCCAATTTACACATAACGGGCAAACAATAAATACTTGCTTATTAAATGAAATAGGGGAGCAGGAACAGGGAGCACATCTTGAGAGAAAGGGGAGATTTGATGTTGAATATGAGTTTCTCAAATGACACTCTACCAATTATTGTCCTTCAGGGCTATGTAAACGTAATGCTCTTCTTTCCTGCCTTAAATAGATATTTGTCCTTGGTGTGACTGTTTGGGCTTTTATAAGGATTACCTCTTCTTTGGGTTTCAGCACCTAATTTCTCTTAGAATTACCCTCTCCCATTTATATACTCATAGGAACTATAAATCAGGTCTTGTTCTCTCTTAACTAAGACTCTATGAGACTCTATAGAAGGGATTCTATACTTTAAAAACTTGATTAGAATGTCCTAAGAACAGAGAAATCAGTGGTGCTCATCATTCTTGAGTAGTACCAAATTCCTGCTTCCTAGATCCCTGGATTACCCTAGTTTCTGTCCTTTTAATTTAGCTTTATTCTCAGACCATCATTACTTCTATGAACTATTCAGTATCCTTCTAATAAATCCCCATTTATTTAATAAATCATTATCAATTTCTTGTACTTGCCAAACAAACCAAGTAACAGAAACTAATACAGATAGTAAGAGAAGGAGATAGAGAGGGAGGGAAATGCAAGCCATATATGTAATTGTAAATTTTCTAGCAGCTGCATTAAAAAACAGATGAATTTAATTTCAATGCTAGGTTTTATTTAAGCTAATCCCTCCAAACTATATGTAATTGATATGAAAAAATAAGGTATTTTACTTCTTTTTTTTACTCCAAGTCTTTGAAATGTGGTATGTATGTGTATTTGACACTTACAACCCCTGTCAACTCCAGTGCTAAATTTTCAGTTTAAAGTGAAATGCAGTCCTTCCAAAACAATAAAATGGGTATAAGAGGAAAATACACTGCTAGTTTTTAAATTTAACTAAAATTACCTACATATTCAGTTTCTCAGTCACATTGGCCATATTTCAAGTGCTTGGTAGCTTCATATGAGTAGGCCTATGTAATGGGCTGTACAGCCTTATCTACAGGGTGGGGCAAAAGTAGGCTTACAGTTGTGAGTATGCAAAAGTTTATCCTTGTATTGGTACTAATTATTGTATTATTGTCCATACAAACAACTGTAAACCTTCTTTGCCCCACCATGTATAAATGGCTACAAGAACAAAAAGTCTCAGGGGACATCTTCTTGATGCACATAGTAGTCGGAAGGAATTGGAGGTTTTCACACTTCTAACAAATTTCCTTATGAAAGGATTCAGAATTGTATGAAGACCTATAGAAATATCTCTTCCCCAAAATAATGTTTCCTTGCTTGTGTAACTAAAACAGGTTAAACATTCTTAAGTTTCAGATCTTCCCTCTGGATCCCACAATTTAGTAGCATAGAGATCAAAGATCTCTTTCCTGTCAGGGAGTTTAATTCAAAGTTAAAATTATATGATTATGTACACTTAAATCACTTCTCATTAATTACATTTTTAGTAGATTTTTTAAAGATTTTATTTATTTTTTTAGAGAGAGGGGATAACATCAGTGTGTGGTTGCCTTTCTCTTGCCCCCTGCCAGGGACCTGGCCTTGCAGCCCAGGCAAGTACCCTGACTGGGAAGCGAACCAGCAACCCTTTGGATTGGCACTCAATCCACTGAGCCACACCGGCCAGGTCTCATTTTTGATGGGTGGGAAGAGATTTTAAAGATTAGCTTTAATTGTAAGTAGTTTCACTGTCAAAAATGTGGCAGGGTGAAGAATTTGAACTTCATCCCTCAGATAATAAGTTATTGTACATTTTGGAGTAGAAGCGTGGCAAAATGAACTATTGTGTCAGGAAAATGAATCAGAATCCAGTGTACAAACACACTAGTAACAACCAAGATCTATAGAAAAGATGTGCAGCTTCTAGCATCCTCAGCTGGTGTATATATGCTCTTACTTCTGTCAGTAATTATTTTCCTCTTACACTGACAAGACAAGCAGTCATCCTGCAAGATCTAGTTCAAAGTCAGCTGTTTGCTGGATGCAGATGTCAGACTGATTCACTTCACCTCTGACCCCACAGAACTTCTTTCTAAATCCTGAACAGAAGTCAAATTCATACAGAAAGTAGAATAGTGTTCCAGGGGAGGGGGGAGAATGGGGAGTTACTGTTTAATTGGTGCGGTTTCCGTTTTACAAGATGAAGTGTTCTGGGGATGCATGGAGTGATGATAGCACAGAACTGAATGATCAGGCCTTCCCCCAGCCTAACTCCTTTCAGATCACAACTGAAACGTCACATATTTAAGCGATCTTCCTTTTTCCAGGCAAGAATGGTTTAGGTACATTTGCTATTCCTTCTCACGAACCCCATACTTTTCTTATAGGGCTCTCATTCCCATAGTAATCTACAGCTAATTATGTGGTATTTTAGTTTGCTAGGGCTTCCATAACAAAATAGTACAGACTGAGTGGCTTATAGAACAAAACTTTATGCATATTTTCTCACAGTTTTGGATGTTAGAAGTTCAAGGTCAAGGTATAGGCACATTTGGTTTCTCCCAAGTCCTCTCCTAACTATTCCATGTCCTCACATGACCGTTCCTCTGTGCATGTGCGTTCCTAGTGTCTCCGTGTGTCCAAATTTCCTCTTCATGTAAGGACGCCAGTCAGACTGGATTAGGACCTACCCTCTGGGTCTCACTCCAGTTAATCACCTCTTTAAAGGCCCTATTTCCAAGTACAACCATATTTGGAGACAAAATTCTAGTGACTCTGGAGAAACACAATTTAACCCATAACATGTGATTACCTCTGCTGTTCCCACTTGGTAAACTCCATGACAACCATCTCGTTCTCCTTTCAGGACCTTTACAGTTGCTCTTTCCTCTGTTTAGAACAGTCCACCTCAACTCTTCATACCACAGGTTTTTCTCGACTTCCAAGCCTGAGCACTATCCCCTGACAAGAACGTCCCAGACCACCTCATTTAAAGTAACCGTAAAAGTCCCTCTGCCACATCATTTTCTTTCTTCCATGGCACACACGAGAACGTCAGCTCCAGGGAAAGGTTATGTGTTTTTCCAAACTACTGTAGCCTAGATATTAGCCCAGTGTCTCATGTAGTTATGAACGAATGAGTTTCTATAACCACTTACTGCCTTATAATGACTTCATTTAATCCATTGAGAAAACCTGCTCAAGAGGGGCCACATTTTTATGAAGCTTCCTGAATCTCAGCTACAGGAGCTGGTCCCTTAGCCTCTGTGGGCCATGGGTCCCCTAACCATATGACAATACCTTCTTCAGAGTTCTTATGAAAATTAAAAACAATATATATATGGTACCCAGCACAAGAATTTGTATACAGTGCAGACTATCAACTGAAATGCTATTAGGTTGGATGTTTTCCAAAGTGTGGCACCTGTGAATGGTGTGAAAAATGCCTTTTTAAGTGGTACAGAACATTAAAGCTATTCTCATTTCGATTTGTCAAATTAAAATAATGCCTTCTCATCATGTCTTGACTACCTCTTGCTATTCTTCCTATTTAACAGAAAGATGACTTAGGTTCAAAGACACACGCAACAGTTCATGTGAATTTAACATTTTCTCTTGTATTTTCGAGGCCAGACTGAGTTTAGATCCACCTCCCTCAGTCTGAATTTGGGCTGAATTAAGGAACCTCTCTATACTTCAATTTACTCAAATGCAACGCGGGGATTAAGAACAGTATCACCCCATAGGGTCTCGTGAATATAAAATGAATTGTTACACTTAAGGCGATGCAGAACATAAGAAGGCCACCATCCATGTTAAAAGCTTGTGAAAGAAATTCTCCAGGCGGGATAGTGTGGCAACCGTCTCAAAGTCTCACCAGGACAACTGAGTCAGCGAGGCGCGGCAGGACGGGGTCTGAGAAGCGGGGCGGCACTCGCCGCGGCCAGGCCACTCACTCACTGCCTGGTGCGGGGCCTGAGGAGCACGGCCGCAACCCGCGAGAAACCAGCATTCGCACTTCGGCTTCTTTGGGGTTTCCCTCAGTCTTTTAAGACTCTCTCATCCCTGCGCGCACGGTCGCGCCTTTACCCTGAAGCTTTCAGGGACGGTAAGCACTCCCCAAACCAGCGCGCGAAAAGCCCGGGAGAGGGCAAACGCAAGGAACAGGGGTGGGGCCCGGAGGCGGGGAGACGCGCGTTACGTGAGACGGCACCGCTGCTAACGTAGCAGCGCGCCTGCGCGATGGGCTTCGTGTTGGAGAGCGGGACCCAGCGGAAGCTATTATGGCGGCCGAGCGCAAGACTAAGTTGTCCAAGAATTTGCTGCGCATGAAGGTGCGGAGGAGCCAGGATGGGAGGGCAGGACCTCTCGGGCCACCTGGCCTGTCCGAGGCCGAAGCAAACGGTGTACCGGGGGCCCATAGGGCCTCCACCTCTCGCGTTTATTCATTCACTTAGCGCCTGCTCCGCGTTAGGCACTGGGTACTGGATTAGAAATCCAGAGGATTCGCTCTTAAAGCCTGCGTTCGAGTAAGAGAGACAGACAATGCAAACATAGTTAGGATACAGCGTACTAAGTTCTGTGATGCCTGAAGCCCCGGGAACTCACTTGGGCTTCTGTGGAAAAACGGTGCTTTAAGTAGAGACTGAAGGATAGGGTGGGGGCATAGCAACATAAACTGAGTGAAGAGCAAGTTCAGAAATCTGAGAGGCAAAACCCAAGAAATCTGTGGTGAGTTTGAAGAACTAAAGGTAATTCAGGATGTCTGGAAGGCGAGTAGCAAGAAATGGGCCTGAAAAAGTAGACAGGTTACATCAGGGAATTTTAGACAAGATTAAGGATTTTTTTTCCCTTACCTTGAGAGCTTTGAGTGGGCCCGGGGAACAGTTATCATTAGCTGTGCCTCTTACTGCATCCTGTGGAGAATACTTAATGAAAGAAAGACCCAACAAGGGACAAAGTTTGCAGTCAGAAAGACCATCCAGACGTTCTGATGACCTGGGTGAGTGTTGCAGTAGTGATGCCATGGAATTATACTGGAGGTGAAAGTTATGTCAAGCAAAATTAGTTTTACATTCTGAATTTAATCAAATAATATCAAAATGTTAAAAAAGACAAGGGTAGATAAAATGAATATAGGAATTAAAACGGAAAAAAACCAATCCTTACAATTTTAATAATAATAATAATAATAGCCAGCATTTACAGTTCTTGCTATGTGCCAGTGTTCTAAGTGCTTTGCATATATCAAGGCAAGAAATTATCTAAGCCCTTGAGGTGTGTGTAGTTATTATCCCTCTCTAACAGTCCAGGCAACTGAAACAGACAAATAAGTGACTTACCCAGAGTTACTGCTAATAAGCAGTGTAGACAAGACTCAAACTCAGGCAGTCTGGCTCCAGAGCCCCTTTGCTCTTAATTACTACCAGTTGCTGAACACTTATAAATGTAAAGTGTTAGATGTCATGTTTAGAGAGTTTTGAAATTTCCAGGAAAAAGAAGCTAGGCTCAAATATGTTCTGAAAGATCAAAGAGTAACTATTGCATGTGCAGAATGTTTATTGAGTTGAGCTAGGGTGTAACTAGGGATGAATAGGGTGAGTGAAAATGGAGGATAAATCATAGCATAATTTACAGTTTCTAAAGTACCTCTTTCATGCATATTAGCAAAATTTGAATCCTGACAACAGAGTTTTGTCTTGGCTTATGGTTTGTAATCATGTAGATTTCAAAAAAAAGTATAGATTAACAGAACAGACACTGAAAAGATTTTAGCAGTTGTTTAATTCTTGGAGTAAGTCAAATGAAAATGTGCTTGGAGGTTAGGGCCCAGACCAAAGATCTGATTTGGGAGTTAGGAATGAAGTCATTAATTTTAAAAAATTATTCACCCTTTACCCAAGTGGTTGAGAGAGACTCAACTAGGAAGCAAAGGAGGCAGGGGGAAATACCCAGATTCACAACTTGGGTTAATAACTTCATCACTGATCAGAAAGAATATATTGACAGAGTAGAGTGCCTTATGAGAAGGAATGGAGCAACTTCCTGAGGGTATTGTAACCAGTGTAGCTGTTCAGCCAGAGCTAAGTGTGGAGCAAGAATGACAGGGTTAAGGATTTAACTTGGACTCATTTGTTTTCCACTGTACTTGAAGTCCTCTGACTTGGCTCAGCTTTGAAGGGGCTGGAGGTTGATCCTGATGAAAAGTAGAAAGTGGAGGATAAAGTTGGAATGTCTGTCAGTATGATGGAATTGTTGTGGAGAGGGTATAAGTTTATTTGTACTTTAGTTCTTTTGAATTCTTAAGACAGGAGTCGGTGAACTTTTTCTGTAAAGGGATAGATAAATATTTGAGGTTTGTGGGCCAGTCTACTCATCTTGGCCATTGTACCTCTGAATCAAATGAGCCTAGCTTTGTCTAGTAAAACTTTATTTACAACAGAAATTTAGCCTAAGGACTATATTTTGTAATACCTGCTCTAGGCTCTCAGTTCCAAGTAAAACTAAATCACTGGCTTTAGATTATGTTCTTGGATGCTATGGAGTCAGAAGAATTGAACTGCTACATAAATCTGGAGTTGTTTCATTCATAGTCACAGGATTTTCTACCCTTTCCATATGTACAGAAATTGTGTGTGTGTGTGTGTGTGTATTTTGGTGCATATGTATATGGCTATTTATGGCATACCATAAAGAATATCTACTTAAAAATAGGAAATAAAAGGGTAGTTGGACAGGATTGGTCAAGGTTTTTTTTTTTTTAAGATTTTGTTTACTTTATTTTTAGAGAGGGGAAGGGAAGGAGAATGAGAGGGAGATAAACATCAGTGTGTGGTTGCCTCTCCCACACCGGGGACCCAGCCCACAACCCAAGCATGTGCCCAGACTGGGAATCAAACCAGCAACCCCTTGGTTCACAGGCCAGCGCTTAGTCCATTGAGCCACACCAGCCAGGGTTTTATCACAAAGAATATGAGTAATGAAATGAGACATTTATGTTGAAAGAGAACCATCCAAGAAAGGAAATCTGGGAAAATGTCAAGCCTAGAATCATTTACATTCCCAGAACCTTTACTGAACTCTTCTGTGCACCAGGTGCAGCCTCAGTACCAGTAACATCAGATGGACAAGGAACGTGGTCTACATTCACAATCTTAGTCTTTTAGGGGACATAGAAGAAGCATAATGAACAGTAAACCAGTGTTTAGAAGGCTGTTGTAGAAGCAAGGAAGGTTGATCAAATGACTCAGCTCTGGGCCTTCACAAGTGAGTATGTTGTCAGGCAGAAATGGAAGCATAATGTTGAAGACCAGAGGCAGGACTGGGAACTACAGGGTGTGCTTTCCAGAAACTGCCAATTCTTTTCTCTGTTGGGGATATAGGCACAAGTAAAAGGATGAGGATAGACAGAAAAAGAGTGCAAAGCCAGGAAATTGACAGTGGTACAATCCACAGAACTTACCCAAATTTCACCACTTTGCTTGCACTCCTTGGTACATTTGTGATTGTGTGGCTGTTCCATCACCACAAGTTTCCCTCTAGCCACCCCTCTGTAGCCATGCCCACTCCCTTGTGTTATCCCTAACCCCTAGCAACCACTGATCTGTTTTTCATTTTTATGATTTTGTTATTTTAAGGATGTTATATCAATGGAATCATGCAATATATAACCTTTGAGATTGGCTTTGTTCACGCAGAATAATTTACCTAAGATCCATTTAGGTTGTTGAGTATATGAATACTTCCTTTTTATTGCAAAGTAGTATTCCATGCTATGGATGTAATATGGCTTATTTTAACCATTCACCTGTTGGAGAGTATTTTGGTTGTTTCCAGTTTTTAGCTATAACAAATAAAGCTGATCTGATTATTTGTGTATAAGTTTTTGAGTAAATGTAAGTTTTCATTTCTCTGGGAAAAATGCCCAAGAGGACAGTTGCTGGGTCATATGAGTAAGTTCATGTTTAGTTGGGTAAGAAACTATCTGGCTGTTTTCCACAAAGGAGATCTGGTTGCCTCACATCTTTATCATTGGTAAAGGCGTTATGTCTAAAAATTCTGTTTTTGGAAGAGCTAGAATGGAGGAAAAAGCAATATGGAGCCTGGATAAGGGAAAGAAATAAGGATAAATGGACACCAGTGGAATCCTGGGCCCAACTGCTGGGTGGTTTCTGAATTTATTTTTTTCCTATATTGATACTTCATCATCTTACTGTTCTTGGTTTGTTTGCCTATCCCCTGGAAGTATAGCTATTGATTTTCAGCCTCTCTCTGTTCTGCCCTCCCAGTAGCTAATGTCCAAAAGAGACAAGCAGCAAGACTGCTGTTTTCTCTACTGGCCTATTTTGAATTGAGCTCCCACACATTTTAGAATAAAGAGGAGCCATAGAGTTGATGAGCATTTCCGAGGCTAGGTACAAGTGAGAAGCAGGACTGTGGGTGTAGCTGTGCGTTCATCTACATTTATAGAGTCTTCAGTCATTAGTTGGGATTCCTGGAGAAATGGGGACAAACAAATGGAAGAGTAAAGTTTGAGTTTTCTTTAACTCTAATTTGGGGAAGTTAGTTACTGACACTGATTATGTTTTGTTTTGACAGTTCATGCAAAGGGGATTGGACTCAGAAACCAAGAAACAACTAGAAGAGGAAGAAAAGAAAATTATTAGTGAAGAGCACTGGTACTTGGATTTGCCAGAACTTAAAGAGAAAGAGTAAGTTTTATTAGAAATTATATTAATGATACGTTGGGCATTCAGAGCGAAATCCCTGTAGGTGCAGCTCTTCGTTCCAGTGACATAAAGCCCATTAAATAGCATCTGCTCAGTTTCTTGAATTAGTCATGTAAGTAGTTTTCTAAAATTATTAAATATATAAGAAGTCCACTTGGATATATTGTTACTGGCTCTCGGCTGTCGTTTATAGCATTGTTTCCTCTCTCTTTGCATTACATAAAGGAATCTAGCCCCTGTCTCTGGTAGTAACTGGGGACCTTTTACGAGAACCTGTAATGTACTTGCTACCTATTAAATTCCAAAGATTAGGTGTGTTCTTCAGGGCTCTCCAGTTTTACTTCAGTTTAACAGAATTCTTCATTAGATTGAGCTTCTCAAAAGCAGGTCAAGAGATTTTTGTTGGTTTCTTTTCCTTTTTAAAAATTTTTATTATTAATACCAATCATTTTAGCTAACATTTTTTGAATCGATAGTGTGTGCTAGGAACTGGGCTAAGCACTTACATCTTTTAATTATTTAATCCTCATAGCAAACTTGAGAGCTGGCTACTGTATTTTGTGCATTTTATAGTTAAGGAAACTGAAGCTTAAGAAGAAACATCTTGGCTCAGAGTCATCCAGCTAGTCATTGCTAAACTTGAGATGACACGCTAGACCGTTTCTCTTCCACTCTAGTCTTGTTTGGTACTTGATAAATAATTTTGAATGGAGGAGTGATGGACTCACGTCATTCATTCATTTATCTACATTCTTCTGGAAGCTCTTTAACCATTTCTCCTTGATGCTTTTCTTACCTTAGTAAGCCTCTGCTGGGATGTTGAGGATTGAAGATGCTACTTGTTATCTTCAGGCATGTTTATGGTTTTTCTTTCTGTACCTTGTAGTTTTTGTTTGTTTGTTGTTTTTAATATGTTATATTCCCTTATTCATTTAAATGATCTCTGGATCTTTTTTGGAAAGTTAGATACCCTTTTCTAAACATAGAAAATTTGTCCCCTCAGAAGGATAGGAGGAAGGTACTTTGTTTTCTCTGCTTGCTTCTCTGTGTACTTGCTTTTCTTACTGCTTCTCAGAGAAAGAAGATGTTAGTGCGGAAGGGGAAGATAATGCCAGAGGTGGTATGGACTTGGAAGCAGCAGTTATAAGGAGCTATAATTTAATTTTATGTCTTGACTAAACTTGTTCAAAGTACCCAGGATATTTTGTTACTTCTGTTGAAGGTCATGGCCATTTCTATCTTGTTGTCAGTATCCCCTGCCCTCCAACACAGTGTATTATTCCCAGGAAGGTAACCTTTAGATTTCCTCCCTAGGAAATAAATATCTCAGTTGGTTTGAACTACTACAATAAAATGCTACAGACAGGGTAGCTTATACTCAACAGAATTATTTCTCACAGTTTAGAGGCTGGAAGTCTAAGATCAGAAGAGGGGTCCTGCAGTAAGTGAGGTGCTAGCTGGACTAGAGGGCCATTGAGAAGCTAAAGAATGGTGGTTCTCAAAGTTTGGGGTTCAAGGATCATTTGCATTTTAAAAAATTATTTAGAACCCATAAACAGCTTTTCTTTGTGTGGTTGATATGTCAATATTTATATAAGAAATTAAAACAAATTTTTTAATATTTAAGAAACAAATGCATGACATGTTAGCATAAATAACACATTTTGCCTGAAAAAGAACTTTTACAAGACAAGAAAATAGTAGTGAGAAGAGTGGTGCTGTTTTACATTTTTGCAAATCTCTCCAATGTCTGGCATAATAGAAGACAGCTCGATTCTTTAACTCCAGCATTCAGCCTGTTGTAGTTTGGTGTTTTGTTTGAAGTACAAAAGGAAAGTCCACACAGATGATGTAGTTGAAAAGGGAGGGGTGTTTTTTCAGCTAATTCTCTGATACTACTCCAAAACTTAGTGAGTGGTAGTTTCTTAAAAGTTAACTGCACTGTTGACTCTGAAAACATCTTTGAACCTTTCATGATCATTGATCTATCTTACATTTTTAATAGATCTTTTGTCAATGCATAATTTCATAACATGCGTTTCTCATTTAGACTATATTAGTTTAATGAGTTACATAGCTTTTCTAATCAACTCATTTCATTGTATAGTATCAAAAATCACAGTATCACCATGGGTTTCATCAGAAAAGTCTTTAAGTATTGGAAAGCTGTCAAGCCAAAGTTCTAATTTTTGCCTGAAAGCTTGAATTTTGTTATTAGCAATAAGTATTGTCACTTGTTTCCCTTGAGGTGACAAATTTACTGTATTTACTTTCAAGAAAATGTCTACTAAGTGCCCAAGTCTGAGTAACCACAGTTCCAGTGTACCAAGGAAAAAAGTACCCAGTTCCATGCACAACTCGATCACACAAGTGCATTTTCTTAAGACAGTCAGTCATACTTCATTAGGGGAAATACCTTATATATGCTTCTGATTTTGTGTAGTGAAATTTTTTTGAAAGTGTAATCAAAAGCTGAGATCAATAACAGTAAATTTTTAGTGCTTCATCTAGAACATAATTATTGGCTTTTTTTTTTTTTTACTGTGAAAGCTGGTGGTGAACAATGTAATGACTGCTAGTACGGTGTGGTATCAGTACTTTAATTCATAATAAGATGTGATTTTACCCATAACTGCTTTTGTACACACTGTGCAAATAAATGTCAAATGTGAAAAAGATGAATAACATCTTAGGCTTATCAGGAAAATAATTTTTACCTCCAACCATATTTACCTTCTTTCACTCCTTTCAAGTCATAGAGGCCTCAAGTCATAGAGGCCTCTTGACTGTTTCTCAGGCAGGCCACTTACATTCCCCTCGCAAGACCTTCATTTCATCTAGTCCCTCACAGGGGGACCGGGTATCCTCACATCTTGTCCCTCAGTGTCTTCTGGGCTTTGCTCAGTGTCACCCCATGCAAGAGGCCTACCCATGAAACAACCAAAGACAAATTCTTCAGATAAAAAGAATTTGGATGAATTGGATAGAATTCTGTTTTCACGTCTCTTAGGTAAAGGTAGAATTGCTTGATCATAAGAATGGCATATTTTTAACGTAAGAGAAGCTATCAGATAAAAGTGATTACACCATTTCACACTTTCACTAAGGTAGTGGAGTTCTAGTGGTATCTCATGGTTTTCAGTTTGCATTTTCCTGGTGACTACTAACGTTAAAGAATGCTTATGTGCTTATTGGCCGTTTCCATATCTACCTTTGTGAAGTACCTATTCAAATCTTTCATCCATTTTTTTTAAGAGGTGATTTTGTCTTTTCTTAAAACATTTTGCATCACATATTTTTCCTCTCTATACATCTGTCAATTTATTTTGTTTTTGATATATTTCACAGTAAATAACAGACAGTACATTTTATTCCTTGAGTTCAATGTTTACATAGGGTTTTCTCTTTCTAAGGTAGAATTAATTTACTTCTGTACAGATAGGAGTTCTTTATATTCTGAAAACAAATTCTTTGCCAGGTATATGTATTGTGAATATTTTCTCCCAGTCTGTGGCTTGCCTATTTATATTCTTACTGTTATCTTTTGATGAACATTTTTACTAATTTTGCTTCATTTTTTTCTTTAGATAACCAGTGGTCCCAGTACCACTTAATTGAAAATACTTTCCTTTACTCATTTCATTGTTTTGATGCTCTAGTCAAAAAGTAGTATGCTGCCTTAGTGTGGGTCTATTTCTGGACTTTAGTCTGTTACACTGATATATTTTGCTATCCTGTTGCCTTGATTACCACAGATTATACTGGGTCTTGATCCAATCGTGTACATTTTTTTCACTTTTTTTTTTTTCAAGATTGTTTTGCTAGCCTACGTCCTTTTTCTCCTCATATAAATGTTGGAACCAAATTGTTTAATTCATTCCTCCCCCAAAATAGGACTTTGATTGGCATTGCACTGAATCTGTAGATCATTTTGGGGATAACAAAACTGTTTTCCAACCCATAAATGTGATATATTAATTTACTTAACTATAATTTAATTTCTCTCAGCAGTGGTTTATAGTTTTTGGTGTGGAGATTCTCTGTAAATATATCATTAAATGTATTCCTACATATTTCACATTTTTTAAATCCTATTGTAGCCTTTTTCCCCAAAATTGTTTGTTGTTTTATGAATGGAAATTGATGGTTATGTGTTGACTTTGTATTCTGTAACTGTGCTAAATTGACTTACTAACTCTAGAAGGATTTTTTTTTTTGAAGATTACTTAAGATTACTTACATATGCAATTATGTCACCTACAAATAAAGTTACACCTTTTTTTTTTTTTTCATTGATTCCAGTACAGTGGTAAGAGTGGACATCCTTGCATTGTTTCTGCGCTTAGGGGGAAAGCACTAACTTGCTTACTATTAAATATAAAGTGCTGTACTTCTTTATGCCTTTAGTTTGGGCAATAGCATAACTTTGGGACTATTTCTCCTTTTCTTCTTATTTCTTAGTTTGTATAAAATTGGTATTATTTCTTCCTTAAATGTTTGATAAAATTCATCAGTGAAACCACCTGGAGCTGAAGTTTTCTCTGTGCGAATATTTTTAAATAATGCATTCATTTTCTTTAATAAATACAGTACTATTCTGATTTTTCACTTTGGATATTATTTTTTTTTCTGTTCTAAAATTTCTATTTGGTAACTTTATATAATTTCTGTATTTTAATTCGCATTCTTTATTTGTCTTCATTGCATTCATATTTTCCTTTAAATCCTTGAACATATTTATAATAGCCATTTTAAAGTTCTTTTCTACTTACTCTATCATCTTTTTTTTTTGTTGACTTGTTTCTTTGTTAATGGGTCACATTTTTCTGCTTCCTTACATGTCTAGTAATTTTTGATTGTGTGCTATACATTGTTATATTGCTGAGTACCCTTCCTTAATAAAAGGTTGAAATTTGTTCCATTAGGCAGTTAATTTACATGCTGATCAGCGTGATGCCTGTTTTTGTTAGAGTAGGTTTTTTTTTTTTTTTAATATTTGGGTAATGTTTAGGTATAATTTTATTTTATTTTTTAAAGCAGTTTTTAAGATTTTTATTTGTTTATTTTTAGAGAGGGAAGGGGTGGGGGAGAGAGAGAAACATCAATGTGTGGTTGCTGGGGGCTGTGGCCTGCAACCCAGGCATGTGCCCTGACTGGGAATCGAACCTGCGATGCTTTGGTTCATAGCCCGCACTCAATCCACTGAGCTATGCCAGCCAGGGCTAGAGTAGGTTTTATAGCCTTCACTCTAGGGCTAGATTAGCCATACTCCAAGGCAAGACCCTTCTGTTTATTGTCACAGGGTGTTCAGCGTGGTCTCTTCACCCTAGTCAGACATCTCTCTGCTCTGTGCAAAGTCTCATATTTTTTCAACATATAATTCCAGGGAAAATTTTCTTTCCCAAGTATGATGAACTGGAAAATGGTCCCCCAAATAATATCCAGGCCTTCCTTTCTGGTATCTATGTTACTTTATATCCCAAAATTGACTTTATTGGTGTGATTAAGTTAAGGATCTTGAGATGGGGAGATTATTTTGGATTATGTGGGGGAGACCTAAGTACAATTAATTATATCCTAATAAAAGGGAGGCAGAGGCTTTTCCCCAGGCTTATGCCTTATGGAGGGGAGTACTCTACCCCAAAAGATGGCATCTGCCATGTGGGAGAGTTGACAGCACAGGGATCCTGGCCATTCTTGCCCCATAGCCACCAACCCCAGATTCTTCTCATGCAACTCTAGTCCTCTCCATCCCCCTCTGTCAGAGACCAGGGTAAGTGGCTACAAATGAGATTTTGTGCATCTGTCCCTTAAGATGGTGCCTATGTCTCTAGTAGACTCCCATCTCTCCCTGGTGGACAGAATCTCCACTGACTTTCATAGCCAGATGTTATATGGGTGCCTCTTCCTGGTTCTGGTGCTCTGGGCTGGGAAGCCTGTCTTGGAGTTGAGACCCCACACACCTCATGGGAGAACCCCCCGCAGCTGAGATACCCCTCTGGAATCTCAGCCACTGCCTGTGGGAGTGGAGCCAACCAACCTTTTTTGCATCTCTGCCCTTCCTGCCAGTCTTGATGTGGCCCCTTGTATAAATCCTTGGCTATAAGACTTCTCTTCAGCTGGTTTTCAGTTGGTTATTCGGGTTTCTTTCTCTGTATTTTAGTTTAACTCCAGTTTGGTCCTGGGAGGAGGTGAGTGTAACATCCACCTATTCTGCCACCATCATTGAAACTATTTAGTTTTAAGATCATGATAGAACAGGCTCTTTTCAAAATTAGAAAGACTTAGTATTTGAGATTATCATCTCAACCTGTCAAAGAACAAGGCCATCTTAAAATTATAAGATACTCAGTGACAAAATTCTTTATAACCAAGGTTGCTATATTTTTAAATTTCATTTATCCTTACTAAAAATAAATCATTCTTTAGAAAAGCAAAAATGACATGGGAGGCTCCTTTGGTGAAGGTCTCACTATTGCAAATGATGTAGTAACTATTTTCTTACTATCCATTGGGCTTTAGGTGTTATTCATGCAGTAAATGAATCCCAACAACCCTTCAGGATATTATATCTCTATTTTATAGATGAAAATGTTGAGGTTCAGAGCCATGAAGATAAAAGCCCAAATATGACTTGTAAATTTATTTAAAAATGAGTTTATATTTAAGTTAGAGTCTTTCTCTTATTCCAGCCAGAGCTTTTTCTTATTATTTGGTGTATTAGGTGCTATATTAGGAGCAGAAGGTAAACAAAATTAGATAGATTTAGCATATGGAAAGATAGATAACGTAGGTAAGCATTCGAGTCTTGACATTAGGTGTAATTCTGTCCAAAAAGCTGGAAATACAGTACCCACTTTATCCACATAGTGTTTGCAGAGCTGTTGCAGCATCCTCCAGAGAAATTACATACTGCCACGAGTCTCAACTCTCAGAGAAGAGTAAGAGCCTGAAAAATTAAGTGGCTTTGGCCCTGGCAGGTGTGGCTCACTTGGTTGGTGCATCGTCCCATAAACCAAAAAGTTGCAGATTTGATTTTCGGTCAGGGCACATGCCTAGGTTGTGGGTTTGGTCCCTGGCTTCAATGCTTACAGGAGGTCCCCAGTTGGGGTACATGCGAGAGGCAACCAATTGATGTTTCTCACTCACAACAGTGTTTCTCCCTCTCCCTCACTTCCCACTTTGTAAAATCAGTAAGTGTGTCCTCAAGTGAGGATTTAAAAAATTTGAGTGGCTTTGGAAATAAGTAAGATAATATTAGAATTTTAGTGATGGAAGAATGTCAGAAGCACTGTCAGCATTTGGACCTTCTAGGCTGTGGCTTATTCCACAAGGATTCAGAAGGGCCGGAAGCCACAGATGTTGGTTGAACGCACTGAAGAGTACTTCATAGATGTGCTTGAATGAGGCAAAGGCCTCATCTATTTATCTTTGATGGATTTAACATGGTCCCTGGCATGTCCAGGAGGCATTAAAGTAAATATTTGTTCAGCAAATACATACCTCAAATGAATGACGACAGGAGGAACAAATAATTACACAATCATTTAGTGAATATTTTCTCTAATAATCATTCATACATAAAAATAGTAACAACAATAGATTCATTTATACTCTACAACTCTTTCAACAGCTAACATTTTTTGTGATATAAAATGCCCTTAGATATTTCAGAAGAGCTGAAGCCCATGTGCTTCACTGTGGCAGTCTAAGTATATTTGAGTAACCCAAACACTGATTTTATGTATATGTATATGTATATGTATATGTATATGTATATGTATATGTATATGTATATGTATATGTATATGTATACACACACACACACACATGCATGGAGGCAGAGAGAGATGTTGTGCACACAGGAGAAGGCACTGTGACCATGAAGGCAGAGGCTGGAGTGATGCAGTCACAAGCCAGTGAAGGCTGACTGCCAACAGAAGCTGGAGAAGCAAGAAATGAGTTCTCTCCTCCCTCCCTCTCGAGGAAGGGCAGCCCTGCTGACACCTTGATTTTGGTCCAGTGAACTGATTTCAGACTTCCAGAATTACAGGAGTGTAAATTTCTGTTGCTTTAGCCCACCAATTAATTTGTTACCGCAGTCCTAGGAAACTAATGCATCAATTAATTGTTTTTCTCCTGGAAATCATTGTTCTTTCTTAACACTGTGGACTCACCCTGCACATTTACAGCCTAATATTCAGCCAGAGATTCAAGGGGACCCAATATGCAGGTACCGAATTTTTTTGTGTATCTCCCTTGTGTATCAGGTATCTCGACCCATGTATTAATATTTCAGCCACCTCTGGGACCTGAACTTCATTTTGTCTCTTCAGTTTAGTGATTCTGGGTGTTCTTTGAGCTTCTGCTCCCTGCTCCACAGTCTACGAATGGCCTCCAGTCAGAAGGTGGGCATTCGCGGAGCTCACTTCATTTGGCTTTCTTCTCAGGCATCACATTCCTGTGCTTTGACTTGTTCACTGTTTCCTATTTTGTCCTGTTTTATAGTTGGCTGAGGTGGGAAGGCTAGTTAGATACCAGCTACTCCCTTATGTCCAGGAGTAGAATAACCTGCTTTATCCATTGTATAAAAAAATCTTTTCTTTATTATTCATTATTTCTGTTTATTCAGTATTTATTATCTCGCACCACTGTAAAGTGTAACCTCCATGAGAGAAGATGCTGTCTTGTTCATGGCTGTTATCCCAGCTTCTAGAACTGCCTGACACACAGTTCGGTTTAATAAGTGTTTGCTGAGTGAGTGAATGAATGAGTCAGTCTGGACAAGAAACAGAGCTGACTTTCCACCAAAGAAGCCATACAGGCAAGGTATTTGCTTTTCTACGTGCTTTATGGCTGACAGCAGAACTATAGCCAGGTATGCTCCCCTGGGAGTGGAGTCCTGAACTTGTGGCTCAGGAGAATCCTGTTTAGAGACGGAAAACATCCACACCTGCATCCTGTTTCGAAGGCAGCGGTGGCCTGCCTGACAGCCCTCTGTGGTGTCCAGTATTGAGCCCTCGCAGCAGCAGCGGCGGCGGCGGCGTCACTTTTATCAGGGCAGTTTTGTAGCATGCCTTTGGTTTTGGGTTGACAACCTCTCCACGATTATTTCTGCCCATTTTCTAGTTCTGTTGATCCAGCTTTCCCAGTGATTCTGTGAGATACCCAGTATCCTTACAAGAAATTCATTCTCTGCTTAAGTCATCCAAGATCAGCCATTATTTATAGCTACAAGTTCTTCTAAAGTTGCCTAGGACTCTGACTTCTGGGTATTTAATAAGAACTTGGTGGGAGGTGTAAACATAAAGGAAATTTTGCTTCAGATTTGGAAAATCCAGATTTATTATTAATACTTGAGGTATTTACGTTGTACATTTATGTAAATTAAATGTAGTGTCTAGAAGAGACTGTGCCTGCAGCCTGCAGCTCTTGTCTCCTAACGCAGTTGCTAGACACATTATTAATCAGCTTTTATTTCTAATCCCAGGTTAGAAATCTTACTGTATTTTTAGGTGATTCTACTGAGAACTTTAAGATCAGTTTATCTGAAATCTTGACTTATATTTGCTGTTCTTTGTTCTAAGTAGACATACTATTAATACAGGTTTATGTTCCTGTTTAGGAGCTTCATAATAGAAGAGCAGAGTTTCTTGTTATGTGAAGATCTTCTCTATGGAAGAATGTCATTCCGAGGATTTAATCCTGAAGTTGAGGTATTAAATGTAATTGCTTCAAATTTTAAATTTTTCCATTTGAATTCTTTCTGCTAATAATTAGGTTTAGGTTTTTCCCTACCAGGTACCATTCCTCCTTATTATATGGAAAATAACAAGTCTTGAAATATTGCCATAGCTATTTAAAGAAATTGCAGGCGTTGCAGTCTGGTTTTATGGTGGAATTGATCAGCTAATTTAATATAGCAGTAAGCCCCTGACAGTGCCACTGGAAGTGTTAGAATTTCAGTTTGGATCCTTACAGGAATGTCGGGATTTTATTCACATGACATCATTATGAAAAATTATTTTCTGACATCTATAAATGTATCTTTTCTAATGGAAAAATGTGTACTTAAAAATTGAGTGATTTGACTTTTTAATGGACAGGTTTTGATACAAGCTTATAAATAGATTTTTTAAAGAATCCTTAGGGAAATTTGTTTGAAAAGTAAATATTCACCTTATAACTTCACTAGTCATTTGAATTTTCCTGCCTTGGGTTTGTAGAGAAGCACAGGCTTTCACTTAACAAATATTAGAACTCTAGTTGTGTACTGAAAGCCATCCTATCTGGTACTTAAGCAACCAAGTGGAGGTCTGCATGATATAAAGCTTTAGTTTATAACACTTGAGGCCAGAGTTTCTCAGCCCTGGCACTGTTTTTTTAATTATTATTATTATTTTTTAATCCTCACCAAAGGACTTTTTTTTATTGCTTTTAGAAAGAGAGAGAAAAAGAGAAAGAAACATTGATGTGAGAAAAACATCAATTGGTTGCCTCCCATACTTGCCCCAACTGGGGATCAAACCTGAAATTAGATTGTGCTCTGACCAGGAATCAAACCCACAACCTTTTTGTGTACAGGACGATGCTTCAGCCACTTGTGTCACCTAGCCAGGACAACCCTGGCACTATTGACATGTGGAGATAGGTCATTGGATGGGGTTGTCCTGCACATTGTAGGCTGTTGAGCAGCATTCCTGGTCTCTGTCTTCTACTCCCTAGATATTAATAGTGTGTGTGTGTGTGTGCACATACTATACACACAGCCAACACCCCACTTGTAACAACCAACAATGTCTCCAGACATTGCCAAAGGTTCCCTGGTGAGCAGCCTCTTCTGGCTGAAAGCCACTTCTCCAAGGGTGCCTGTAGACTACCATAGCTAACCAAGTTAATTGCCAGAGTTTATTTTTAAAATTACTAGTTTTCTTCCCCTCCCCCCTTTCTTGGAAGGGGTATAATAGATTTATACAAAATCAACACTAAAAGTATTTGTTTTTAATATATGCTTTCTTTGCCTTGGCCTGCGTAAAGCTTTAGATTAGGAAAAGAAAGAGGGCATTGGAGCAAAGGAGGAAAAAAAGCAGAAATAAGTTTGCGATGCCCAAAACCTGGAGTGAGAAGTCATTGGAAAATGGCGTTAATTACTGGCAGCACTGGGTGCATTCTCTCTGGGGGAAAGTTTTGAATTGTTTGACTTGCAGATATGAACTATCATAAAATGTGAGAAAGTTTGATTTACCTGGTTATGAAAAGAATGATGCCAACTTGAGAGCGCTTACTTTAATATAAGCAGGATGTAATTAGAACACATGTAATATGTATGTGTTTCTAGTGAAATCTAGCATAGAGCTTATTTTGTCAGTAAGTATATATTCCGTGTCTGTGGTGCATCAGCCCTCTTGAGGCACTGGAAATGCAGCAGGGAACCCAAGTGTATACCCTCCCAGAGCTTGTATTCCCAAAATTATTTTATCTTCAGTCCTTTAAATGTTAATTGAGAAAAGCTAATTGAGACTGGTTTCTCGTCAGCTTTTCCTTCCTTGTTCCACCTTTGCTATAAAGAAAGTATTGCACAATAAAAGTAAAATCTGTCCGAGGGGAACTATCAATCAAAGGTTAACGTGAGGAAAAAAAGATGGAGGAGAGACCCATGGCGCACAGACATCATATGGGATGCATTATCCATCCTCATGTTTGGCGGTTAAGCACCTCCTCCCTGTTGCACCAGCGCCAGCTTTCCAGATCTTCCAACCAGTGATTCACTGCCCCCACCATCACCATCCCAAAAAATGCATTTAAAATTTCTCTTGACTACAGTATTTCTTCCATTTGATTCAAAGATGGGAAGTTTGGAGGAAATCTGCAAGTTTACTTTTTCTTTCCCCACTTACTAGAATGTGTTCGCAGTCTGCTTTATTTTTTTAAATAATTTTTTATTTTAAGTTATAATTGATGTACAATTATATATTCATTTCAACTGTACAACCCAGTGGTCAGATATTTATATAACTTATGAAGTGATTATCTCACTAAATCTAGTACCACTTGACTGTATATATCCATAGTTATTATAATAACATTAACTATATTCCCCATGCTGTATTTCACATCCCCATGACTCTTCCATAACTACCAATTTATCTATCTTAATCTCTTCACCTTTTTCACCTAATTCCCCTCCCATCTGGCAATCATCAAAATGTTCTTTGTATCTGTGAGTCTGTTTCTGTTATGCTTGTTTGTTTATTTTGTTTTTTAGATTCCACGTATAAGTGAAATCATCTGCATTTGTCTTTCTCTACATGACTTATTTCAGTCAGCACAATACCCCCTAGATCCATCCATTTCTTTGCAGATGGCAAGATTTTGTGTTACGCTTCAGTCATGTTCCATTAAATATAGGCACTATTTCTTTATCCATCGCAGAAACTTAGGTTGCCTCCGTGTCTTGGCTATTGTAAATAATGCTGCAGTGAACATATAGATATATGTCTTTTCAATTTAGTGTTTTCGATTTCTTTGAATAAATACTCAAATAGAATTGCTGGGTCCTTCTTTGTCTCTTGTTACAGCCTTTGTTTTAAAGTCTGTTTTGTGTGGCATAAACATTGCTACCCCAGCTTTTTTGTTTGTTTTTTTCCATTTTCATGAACTGTCTTTTTCCATCTCTTTTCTTTCAGTCCATGTGCATCTTTCATCTGAGCTGATGTGAGGGCTTGTTTGCATACCCATTCACCCACCACGTGTCTTTCGATTGAAGCTTTTAATCCGTTCGCATTCACCATAATTATTGATGTGTATTGATTGTCATGTTATTTATTTTTTGATCTTTATTTTCTTCTTTAAAAAGTTCCTTTAACATTTCTTGAAATGCTGGTTTGGTGATAATGAACTCCTTTGGGTGTTTTTTTTTTTTTTTCCTTTCTTTTTTTGTCTGGAAAGCTCTTATCTGTCCTTCGATTGTAAATGATAGCTTTGCTGGTTAGAGTAATCTTGACTGTAGGTCCTTGATTTTCATCACTTTAAATATTTCATACCAGTTCCTTCTGGCTTAAGTGTCTGTTGAAAAATGAGCTAATAGTCCTATGGCAGCTTCTTTGTAGGTAACTAACTGCTTTTCCCTTGCTGCTTTTAAGATTCTCTCTTTGCCTTTAACCTTTGACATTTTAATTATGATGTATCTTGGTATGAGCCTCTTTGGATTCTTGTTTGGGGCTCTGTAATTCCTGGAGTTTTATGACTGTTTCCTTTACCAGATTAGGGAAGTTTTCTGCCATTATTTTTTTTTTCAGCTAGGTTTCCAGTTCCTTGCTCTCTCTCTTCTCCTTTGGTACCCCCACAATGTGAATGGTGGCCTGTTTGAAGTTGTCCCAGAGAGGCTCCTCATACCAGCCTCCTTTTTTGGATTCTTTGTTCTTTTTGCTGTTCTGTTTGTTTCCTGCTTCCGTGTCTTCCAAATAGCTGACGTGAACGTCTGCTTCATCTACTCTGCTGTTGATTCCCAGTAATGTATTCTTCGTTTCTGATTGGTTCTTTTTATGTTTTCTTTGTCCATTTTTGTTTCCTATCTCTTTGTTGAAGTTCTCACTAAGTTCATCCACTTTTCCTTTAAGTTCTTTGATCTTATAACCAGTGTTTTGAACTCTGCATCTGGTAGATTGCTTGGCTTCATTTTGTTTTCTCTTTCTGGAATTGTGTTCTGTTCTTTCATTTGGAATGTGTTTCTTTGTCTCTTCACTTTGGCTGCCTCCCTGTGTTTGTTTTTATATATTAAGTAGACCTGCTACATCTCCTGATCTTGGTAAAGTCCTTATGTAGTAGGTATCCTGTAGGGTCCAGTGGTGCAGTCTCCCCAGTCCCCTGAGCTGGGCATTCCACCTGTGCACCCCATATGGGCTGTGTACACCTTCCTGTTGTAGCTGAGCCTTGATTGCTATTAGCATGTCAGTGGGAGGGGTTTAGCCCCAGTTCAGTCAGCTTCAAGGTCTGGCCAAGACCACCGTGGACAATCTGCTGTGCAGGAGTCTACCCCCAAAGCAGGACTCACTTCAGTAGGTCTTTGGTGTCCATTGAGTCTACCTCTTGAGTGTGTTAGTTATGAAGGTGGTTAGGTTATAATTTGGCATAGTCTGAAAGCTGTCTGTTGAAAAATGAGTTGATAGTCCTATGGCAGGCCCATAGGACTCACTGAGTTTGCTGGCCCTGGAGTCTCCCAGAAGGTACTAGCCAAGGTCAGCAGCTTACTGTGCCCTGTGGGGGCCACAGCATGAATTATAGAGCTATCTCCAGATGACTGTTACTTGTGCTGGGCTTAGAGGAGCCTGGGAGAGGCCAAGCTACAGACCAAGGCCAGCTGCTGCTAATGCTGGGGCCACTTAGCAAGAGGTACAGGGCATGCTGAGGCTGATACTGCTTGTTTGAGAGATTTTGGGACAGTCCACAGCATGAGCAAGGATAGGCCATTTGTTTGGAAGAGCCACTGGAAAGGACTTGGGGCGGCCCACAAGTTGGGTGGAGTGGAGTCTCAGAATTACCAGGGTAGGAAGAACGTGTTAGCCAGTTAGATGGAGACTCACGTAGCACCCACCTGCTGGCTCTGTTGTGGAGGAAGTTTCAGCAAAGGAACAATGGCCTATGCTAGCACTTCTGTCTGGGAAACAATTGCCTTTCTAGCTTTCATCCTGAGGCCAGACATTCAGTTCCTTCCCACATGTCCCTAAAGCCTTTTGAGCTACTGCCCCATAGCTGGAGCTCAGAGTGAGTAAGGCCAAGTAAGTCCGTGCATGGGCCCATTAAAAGGAAGGCCTGGAACTCCAGCAGCCCTTTGTCCAGCTCAGCCTTACAGCCAGAAGTTATGGGAACTTTTCTTCCCAGCGTGGTCAACCCAGGGGTCAGGGAACTTGGTGTGGAGCTGGGACCCTTTACTCCTCAGTGAGGACCTCTGCAGCCAAGAACTCCCTCCTAATTTTTAATCACCACACTTGGGTGTTGCAGTGTATCTGCTTTAGATATAAGTAGCTAATAATATGATGTATGATCTGAAATGCAATTATAACTCATTAACAAGTCTAATCTAGTGGAGCTTTGTTTTATTATGTTTTTAATTTAGAGCTGACTTGTGTTAACACATTGTGGAATAAAGTATTACAGAGAATCCCTTATAGATTTTTGCTAGTCCTATAGTTTCTGACTTGCTCTACCTTCAAATACATTTGACGCTAGTTCCTTTCATAAGCCTTTTTCAGCCCTGATAGCCACTGTTGGTGTATTTTTCAGAAACTAATGATTCAGATGAATTCTAAGAACAAAGCAGAAGAAGTTGAAGATAAAACAGTGGAGCTTGATGTGTCAGATGAAGAAATGGCTAGAAGGTAACTGTTACCTCGGAACAGCTTTGTAACCAGGGCCCAGCGCACACTGGCTCTCACATGTGCAGTCCTCTTACACCCTGGGCTACCCCAGCAGGACGATGAGTGTTCCTGCTTCTCTAACACGGCCGAGGTGGCTTCAGACCTGTCACAGTCTGGCAGTTAAGGGCCTATTTCCAGTGCTGCTTCTAATACATTTTTTAAATACATACTTCCATTTACTTAGAATAATCCAAAAACAAAAAAAACAGGAGAATTTAATCATTCTTAAAGAAGTTCGTAAGTTTTTAACTCAGATAGCTTATCTTAATCATAGTTTTTATTTGAAATAAACATAGTTCTTGTTCTTTGTTGTGTTCTTGACAAGACTTGATTCCTACCTTTTTATTTAAAATTAAACTTGTGCTATTTATATCATCTTAACAGATATGAGACTTTGGTGGGGACAATTGGAAAAAAATTTATCAAAAAAAGAGACCGTGCCAATTATGAAGAAGATGAAAATGGAGATATAAAACCAGTTAAAACAAAGAAGATGTTCTTAAAGCCTCAAGATTAAAATGGATGCCTTAAGACACAGCTCAGGAATGCCTTATGAGTGTTAACATATTTTTGGAACTCACTCCAGTGGTTTCTCTATAGTTAGTAATATTGCAATGTTTGTTTGTAAAGAAATGTATAATTTCAGAAACATGCTGTTCTTGAAACAGATGTGTGATGGATGTTGTACATCCTTTGTTTAATAGTATTCATCAATAGTGGGTTTTTAGCCTTTGATCTTCAAATGTACAAAGGTACATGGTTGCTTCCTAAAATTTTTTTGACCCCAAATTTTTTTAAATAAATCTGTATAGTCACTGACCTTAAATTGACTCATAAATTGATACATATTTAAATTGTCCTTATGTTTACATTTTACTTTAAATTACTAATAATGTGAAGCCAGTTAATACATTTTAGAGTCAATTATCATGAGAAATTATATATAAATTCATCAAAACAAACATGTTTCTTCAGTCTGAAGTATTTGCATGTTACCAAGTCATTGTAAATTTGTAGAATTATGTGGGGAGAGGGGTTGATGTTAAAACGTTTAATAAAAAAAATATGTTCTGTAATCAATACCTGATTTCATATACTTTTTTCTATTCTCTATTACTTTCAAGTAATAGATTTAGTTTAATTCAATATTGGAACTTTGAAAAAAATCAGCCACTAATTTAGAATGCGGTGGTTTATTAGATTGAACCATAACAAATTGATTCCTATGGGTCCAAACCAATCATCACTTTCTCATAGTGTAGCTCAGTGGAATTCACCACCAACCAGACCATCTCATAGTCTATTTATTCTAAAGAGTAAGTACAGTAGCCCGTGGAATTTAGTGTATATACGTGTATGTCTGTGTCTGGAACTGTCTGCCTAGGACTTCATTTCGTTGTATTCCCAGCAACTAAATAGGGTGTCTCCTCTCTTTCTCTGAATCTCCTTAATTTTTTTTAAATCCTCACCTGAGGATCTGTTTTATTGATTGATTTTTTTTTGTTTGTTTGTTTGAGAGAGAGAGGAAGGGAGAAGGAGAAACATCAATCATTTGCCTCCCATACATTCTGATTGGGACCCCAACCAGTGACCAAACCCACAACCCAGGTATCTGCCCTGACTGGGAATTAAACCCACAACCTTTCAGTGTACAGGATGATGCTCCAACCAGCTGAGCCACCCCGCCAGGGCTCTGAATCTCCTTAAATTTTGATAGCTCTGTGATCTCAGCTCTCAGGTGAATTATAAAAGAAGTCTTGAATTTGAAGTTAATCTGGCTCTTTCATTATGACAGTAATGGCAATGAACGTTCCAGCTCTCTACATCCTGGGGCAGAAGTTGGAAGTTCTTATCTGTGCTCTGCTAGCACTCCAATCCATTAATTTAGGGAATGTCTTATTCACCCTCATTTTGCACAGCATTACTTTTGATAGGCAAACCCATTTCATAGTAAAAGAAGTGTGGCAGTGGATTTGTGCCTCTGGAATTCACTGGTCTTCGTCTGTGCCCCACAACAGGAGCAATAGGTCCAATACAATGGTGGAATGGTCTACTTAAGACTCAGTTATGGCCCTAGGTGGGGTACAAAACTCCATCTTACACAATATAATTTGTGTTTGAATCAGTGACCATTTAATGGGGCTGTTGCTCTGATTGTAGTCAGGATACAAGGTCTGTCTGAGAAAATCCAGCCATTGTTAATATAATGAGAACTGTTTTTGCAGCATTGATATAATCTGGCAGCCAAGGAGAGTGGACAGGAATGCACTTGGATGAACACTGTACTAGTCAGTGGAAGGCGGTAGAAGCCACTGAGTGAGCATCTATACTGTGTGGCCCTCACATTCAAAATGACCAAGCTAATAGAGCAACAAACCTGCATCAGGTTTTGCGTTAAGCTTGAACGTTCCTCCTTGAAAACTGTTTGGATGACTCAGAAGGCCACAGCTATGGACAACTGGTGATTGGCAGCTACATCATGGCAACTTGCCCGCTCACGCATCACGTCTCATGCAGAATTTTTTGGCAAAACATTAAATCACCCAGGTGACTTAGTACCCCTACAGCCCAGATTTGGTGCCCTGTGACTTCTGGCTTTTCCTAAAACTAAAATCACCTTTGAAAGAGAAGAGATTTCAGACTGTCAATGAGATCCAGGAAAATATGGCGGGCCAGCTGATGATGATTGGGAGAACTGTGTGAGGTCACAAGGTGCCTACTTTGAAGGGAACTGAGATGTCATTGTCCTATGTATAATGTTTCTTGTGCATTCTTCAATAAATATCTCTCTTTTTCATATTACATGGCTGGATACCTTCTGGACAGACCTCATATAGGGCCTGGAATCAAGCAGAGGCGGGAAAGTGGCTCCTCACTCTTACACCCAGTAATGCACTCAAAAATGTTTTGTTTCCCATCTCTTAATTTTGAGCTCTGTTTGGAGGTCTGACTTCCCAAGGGAGAAGTGCTCCCACCAGGGATCAAAACAGTATTGGGACAGGAATTGAGACAATCTAGACATTTTGCCACTCAACCAATAGGCAAAGGTGTTTGCTCTCCTAGCTAGTACAGGAGAACAAAGGGGTATTTGTGCTTTCCCTACACAGTGGGTGCCAGAGAATATGTGGAACCCAGGGGCATCTTTTAGCACTTCCATGCCCAGTGACAAATTTGAATGGGAAAAAGAACTACCTCAAATAGGCAGGAATGATATAGACCCCCCTTTTCTTTAATCCTCACCTGAGAACATATTTGTTGAAATCAAGAGAGGGGGAAGAAAGGGAAAGAGAAACATTGATGTGAGACAAAAATGCCAATCAGTTGCTTCTCATATGCGCCCTGACCAGGGATAGAACCCACAAACTTTCAGTTTACAGGCCGATGCCCAGTCCACTGAACAACACTCGCAAGGGCTGATTTAGACCCTTTAGGCTGTGAGGTTTGGGGTCACCTTACAAGGTATAAACCCTGAGCATCAGAGATCCTGGCTGAGGGAAGAGGAAACTTGGAATGTGAATAGGAAGAATTAAGCTTATTAATTCCAGTCTTGTGACCAATTACAAGTCACTGAACAGTTATGCATAATTTCTTCCTTGGTGTGTCTACTAATTTCTTCTCCTATTTCTCTTACTGTATATGGGATTTAGAGGGTTACTTTGCTATTTAGTCTTGAAATAACTATATTCAAGTGGGTCTGTGACTAAGTTCCATGTAAGGTAAGTTACATGGTCAGGATATGAGATGAATAGTGTTCTGTTTCCCAGAAACTGCCATGACCAGGGACTTTATCTGCTGGGACTTTGTCTCCTCATTTTGGAGAAAGGGCAAGAACATCTTTTATACAAAGGATGATTGCAATTTGTTAAGTAAAAATAAAGAGTTGTTTTTCTTATGGGAAGTTGAAGTATGTTTAGAAGTGCATGCATGTGGATGCTGAGTGGCCCAAGGAGACAGACTGTAGTAGATAATTAACCTGATCTCAGACTCAAACTCACCCTTCCATTCAGCTTTTGGCGCTGGGCTGGGATTCAGCAAACCCCGTTTCTCCTTTCCCAGCTGCCTCTGTATTGGGATCGGCCAGTGGAGGCCCAGATGGAGATGGCAAGGCCAGAGGAGGGAGGAGGAGCTTGGCCGTTTCTGTCTGCTGCTTTCTCTTTGCATCCTGTTCCTTTTGTCATCCCAAGACACCTCTTCACCCCAGCAGACGCTGGTGTTTCAGTAACAGTCATTGATACCTGCCACTTAGTGCTCCTTCCTCACGTGTCTGCCCAGTACCCTGGCCCATAGGACTCTTCCTTCCACATTCAGCTCAGGTGCTAATATTAACCTAACCTTGAGTTTCAGCTCTCGGGTCTCTCCAGGCTCCTAAAATTGAACAATTTCATCTTTTTCCCCTAAGAGTGACAGCTTCTTGCATGATTCCTTAAAATGTTCTCTTTTTGCTTTTTCTGTTCTTTAATGCCCAATTAACAATCCCTTGTATTGAATTTCCTCTGTTGAAATAAGGGCGACTTTTATCTCCTGACTAGATTTTGACTGAGACAGACTCATCCCAGAGCATCTGTGAACTCATGGGTTTGGTGGGCTGCTTTTTCTAATCTGTGTTCAAGTTTACAGCTATTAAAGTAAAAATGTTCAACCATTTACAGCTTCTTGGAAGTTATCTCATGTAACCAGTAGTTAGTATGCCACATTTCGAGAACCACTGCCCCGGCACAATAACACCCACTGACTCGGTTGCTGCGTCATTCCCATTCGTCTCCTTAGTTGCCATGCTACTGTCCTCGGAGGTAGGGACTGTACCTTTTTTCCATTTGCCCCTATGCCTAGGAAGGAACGTGGCTCGTATTAAAGCTTTCAGTAAATATTTCCCCAGTGAATGAACAAATGAATGAATGGTAGTTAAATGATTTGGAAACCAATTGGCCTACAAAGCCTACTTAAACCACAGTGCTTCCCTGGCTGGTGTGGCTCAGTGGACTGAGTGCAGGCCTGTGAAATGAAAGGCTGCCAGTTTGAGTCTCAGTCAGCACATGCCTGCATAGCAGGCCAGGTTCCCAGTTGAGGATGTGAGAGTCTCTGTATCTCTCACTCACACATCAATGTTTCCCTCTGTCTCTTGCTTCCCCTATCTCTAAAAATAAAGTATTTTAAAGAATAAATTTAAACTACAGTACTGTGGAAATAGACTAACCAAATGAGGAAAAGACTATTTAGTACATTCCATATATCAAGGGAGTCAGCCACCCTCATTTGTGTTTTGGCAGAATCAAAGGCAGAGGAATGGGAAAGCCTATTGTGGAAAAAAAAGAGAGAAAAGACCTCAGGTATGCCTTGATTGAAGGCTGTTGGCATGGTGGAGCTGTAGGTGGCTAACTAGAAGCAGGGTATACTATGTGATTGGTTGGAGATGCAATATTTGACCTCTGGTTGGTCCTAAGATGGAAGTAGAGACAAAACTTAGAGAAGGTGTCACTTATTAATAAATCCTTATCATTTGGGGCCTATTGTTGTAGCAGTTATTGTTTAGCTTCCTAGATTGTCCCTGCAGATTCCATCTGGCCTCCTACGAGGCTGACTCCCCAGGTTTGGTAGAGTTAAAGAATTGGTTTATTGGGCAGGTTGCTGCAGCTTATGGATCAAAGTTCTATTTTTATAGATAGCCTGATCATTGTTTGTATATTCAGTCTCTCAGTGCTTAAATTTATTTCTAATCATACTATAAAATACAACTGTTAGATCATGATTCTGTGGAAATATGCACTCCATTTCACAAAACACCACTAGTGACATTAGGGATATTCGTGGCTCCAGCCATTAGCGGAGGAGCTGCCTATGCTGGAGGCAGACACTTCAGCAGTTAGTGTCACAAAAACGAGGCCACCAAATCAGGTCATTGAAAAACTCTTGCTATTCCAGATGTTGAGGAGGAAAACTGAATACCACTGGCTAATGGACAGAGAATTCAATTTAACAGATAATCATCATTTCATCATCGATTCACTGACATTTATGTTGGTTGATGAACATTATCAAAGTGAGCTATTTGGGGAGGGAGAGAAGATGTAGCAATAATAGTTTCAAGAAAATCTGTAGAGCCCTGGCTGGCATGGCTCAGTTGGTTGAGTGTTGTCCCACAAAGCGAAAGGTCATTAGTTCAATTCCCAGTCAGGGCACATGTCTGGGTTGCCAGCCTCTTCCCCGGTTGGAGTGCAGCAAGAGGCAACCAACAGATGTTTCTCTCCCCCATCAGTGTCTCTCTCTTCTTTCTCCCTCCCCTCTCCTCTCTCTAAAAATAAATAAATCTTTAAACAAATTTTTAAAATCCCCAGAGAACTTTCAGTCTTACATGTCTTTTATGAAGATATCAGTTTCCCCACTTGCCCACGGAAACACATTTCCCAGTTCTGGCCTCAGAGAACACACAGGTGCCATATCATTTGAGTCCAAGGTCTGTTGGAACTTCTTATAGAGAGTCTGTGGTCTCACATGTCTTCTTCCTGTAGGAATACACTTACATGAGTAGTTTATTAATTTGCTGGCTCTGTAAGTTCTTATAAGCTTCTCACTTACAGTAAGTTCTGATGTTAACTTCAGTCATTATGAAATTATTAACCCATAATGTACGCTGTTTAGCTCTGTTTGGACAAAGAAACCATTTGTATAGAAAGGATACATACCACTTTCCAAACCAACAGCTCAATTTTATGTCCTAGAGTTACCTTTTAACACATTTATGCTTATTTTCTGTGTGGCATATTTTCCTTTCCCCAAAGGAAAAAGATGTCCTGGGCTTCAGATATTCATTGTAAAGCAGAAGTCCCTGGACTAGTTCATACAGCCACACTGTTTTCCATAAGGCACACTGAATCTGGATGGTATCTCTTGCCTTCTCATAACTAGCACAGGTAACACTATGTCATTGCAAAATTGCAGCAGGATCAAACAAGACCACACAGATAATGAAGATGACAATCTGACAAATATTGGCAAGCTGTGATTTCCAAAAACTTCTCTCCCTCCTCTTGCACTCACAGTGGGCTCTCACACCCACACCCCCTTCTCTGACCTCTGACTGGATCATTGTCCTTGAGTCCCTTCTCCACATACAACACCTGTGTCAAATGGATTCTATCCTTTAACCTGACATTTGTCATCTTGGATCCTCATTTAACCTCAAAGGGATGGCCACAGTTGAAAAAGGAGAGTAACATAGGATCAAGCCTGTAGTTCAAGCCATAGACCAGGTTCTGGAGTTCACAATAACGGAAAATCTGACTGAGGTCAGGAGTGTGAAGCACAGACTCACACTTGACCATGGGAGATTTTATCAGGTGTTTATTCAAGAAGGGAGCTCATAAGAGTGGAACTAAGGTGTTACCTGAAGGAAAATAAAGGAAGGTGGAAGCAACTGCTCTGCTGAATGGTTCCCCAAAAGCGTAATCACTGTGACAGCTGTGTTAAGAAGATCTGTCACTAAATGCCAGCAGTGTACCAGGAACATTTATGACATTATTCATTGGACTTGGCCATGCACTGAATTAAGGGCTGGGGTGTAAAGTATTATCTCTATTTTACGATGAAGAAACTGAGGCCCAGGGACATTCAGTAACCCACCTAATGTCTCACAGATGTTAAGTGATAGAGTCTGGATTTAACCCAGATCTACTGACCTCAAATCCCATGCTCTTATGTCAAACTGTAGGAAAAAGCAAAAGAACAGCACTGGGAAACATAAAAAATAGCCTAGCCCCTTAAGAACCTATTTTTTTCCAAGTAGAACCTTTCAGAATTATATTGTACTACCTGGCATTTTTTAATGTTGCCTTTTTTATAAGTTGACTTTGTACAGATGATATGAATTAAATTCACATTAACAATCACTTTTTGACACAAGTGATTAATATTGTAAATACGTTATTCTCAATATTAATGATCCCATATTAAGAAAGATTATACATGTGAATCTATAGTAGCAAAAACAATTGGGAAAACAATTATTTGATGAGTGCTCACTTGGAATATAACCATTTGTCATAGCATATTCGGTTAGGTCAGATTCCATGAAATATCTAATTTGAAAGCAAGGATTATGCCTTAGTCTTTTTTGTCTGGCTCCAACCCAAAGTTCCTCAGGAGAACATTGTAAAAATTAGGTGCTTAATAGATAAGAGCAAGTAGAATGAAAATTTTTTCTTATTTACCCAACTTCACATAAATATTTTTGCGACTCCCTTCTATGAATTTGTTTAAAATGTTGAACTCCTCAAAGATTTTTGCATACTTCATTATTTCACAAGATAATTCTATTTGCAGGCATGTATTCAGAAACTCAAAATCCTCAGTTTTCCAAGGCTTGAGAGTAATGGAGTAAGTAGAATATTAGTATTTTCCCCAGGAAGTCAGAATTATGAATTTCTTTGGCTTCTTCGGGCTGCCTATGGTAAAATGCAAACCAGACATAAAGACAAACTACTGAAAGAACTATTTAGTTTTGTAGCAGAATTTAGAGAAAATGTGAAGACCCAGAGTAGCCTTTATGACAAGCAAAAAGTTCTCAAAGTAAGAAAATGCAAAGATCAAATCTGAAGCGTTGCCAATAAAATTTGTTCTCAGGGTAAATTTTGAGGTAAATCTTCAAAGTCAGGAATATGACTGTAAAACCATTTTCCCCATTTTGAGATGTCAGAAAGATTTAAGGGTATGCCTCCTAGACCCTCTTTTATATAAGAGGGATTCCAAGAATCTTAAGCACACTGTCAGAGTTTGGGGTTAATTTGTTATGCAACAATGTATGAGTGAAACACCAACTTTAAAACATTTGCCAATCCTGTGTGTACACGGTGTAGGAGACCGTTCTGTGTGGTGTGGGCCCAGCTCCCAC
Organism: Tonatia bakeri; assembly: GCA_004024845.1. Lineage (NCBI taxonomy): Eukaryota > Metazoa > Chordata > Mammalia > Chiroptera > Phyllostomidae > Tonatia > Tonatia bakeri. The sequence continues at coordinate 87,866 of PVIA01007074.1, forward strand.
TAGGAGATGCACAGGACCCAGGCCCAAGGAAAGGTTCTCCCATGGGGAATCAGGCCTGCAATGTGCCTAGGCCGCTTTGAGTCTTGCTTTTTGCTCAAAACTCCCTCACCCTGAATTGAGGACATTTACTGCAAAGTAACTTCCTAAAATCCATGCTACACCTTCCAAGGATGAGTGGAACCAGTTCAACCACTTTTGCCTTTTCATTTGCAAATATCCTTCCTCTGTGATGTGATTAGCAGCACTGGCTCCTTTGTTTTCTGTAAAAGGTAACCACCTAA
>PVIA01007075.1:0-88188 GCA_004024845.1 Tonatia bakeri
CAGTATGGAACTTCCTCAGAAAATTAAAAATGGATCTGCCTTTTGACCCAGCAACTCCACTGCTAGGATTATACCCTAAGAATCCTAAAACACCAATCCAAAAGAACCTTTGCACCCCAATGTTCATAGCAGCACAATTTACAATAGCTAAGTGCTGGAAGCAACCTAGATGCCCATCAGTAAATGAATGGATCTAAAAACTATGGGACATTTACACAATGGAATTCTATGCAGCAGAAAGAAAGAAGGACCTCCTACCCTTTGCGACATCATGGATGCAACTGGAAAGCATTATGTTAAGTGAAATAAGCCAGGTAGTGAAAGATAAATACCATATGATTTCACCTTTAACAGGAACCTAAACAATAAAACAAAGAAAGAAGCAGGGTATAGTCAAAGACACTGCATTAGAAGACAGGTGGAGAGTGACCAGAGGAGAGAGAAGAGGGATTTCGGGGGAGAGGGGGAGGGGTTTATAGGATCAAAGTTAAAGGACACATGAATAAAAGCTAGGGGGAGGGCTTGCTTGGGAGGCAGGTAGGGAGGAGGGGTAGGAGGGCTTGATTGGGAGTAAAGGGGAGAAAACTATACTTGAACATTCATTTAAATAAAAAAAATTGAAAAACAAAACAAAAGAAAACAAAAAAATATATAACATAGTCAATCTGATAAATGAGACAGCTACCAAGTGACTAAGGGTGGGTTGCATTTACAGTGTGGATACACTGATGAAGAACTAAATCACCTTCACAGGAATTGATACAAGATGGCCAGAAATTTCATAACACTACTGAGTGGCAGCATACAATTTAAAACTAACAAATTGTTTTCCATGAGTATTTGTGGACCAAGGTTGAACATGGTTAACTGAAACTGTGAAAGTGAAATTGGTAAAATTTGATTCTTTATTTCTAATGTAAAAAATTAATATATTGCATTAGCATTCTTTATTTAAGTCAATGAACATCCAGAAATGGCAAAATTTAAAATAATATATCAATAAATAGTATTTAGTAATAGTTTATTCTGCACATAAGAATAGCTTGTAAACTGGGAGCTCTCATACCCAAACTCATATGAAGGTCAAGGGCATAATGTAATAGGGCAGCTTATAAAGTGAAAATAAAGAAATTGTCTAACCTTTACAATGATTGGTTATTACCACAGGGTTTTCCAGATGATAGGGGATTGGTTAATAATGATCATCTTGCACCATTTTAGGAAGATGACTTCAGATTTTTTAATGATTACCAGAGGCATTTATAAGAAATAACCTAATTCCACTTATATTCATAAAACAAGCTAGATTTAGTTTTGCTTACATGGGTTAAATAATTTTGTCTGCTTGGAGGATTCTCAAGTTTGGTCTTCATTTTGTTTATTTAAACAATATCAAAAGGCTGCTTGTTCAGACATTGGTTTTGAATGATCAAAAGTTAATGTGATGTCTTTTATTTATTAATCACTCTTTAAAGTCATTAAACATCTTCAATTCAGAATAGAAATTCTTTATAAAGACACAATATACTAATTTTTGCATATTGAATGAGTCACAAAACATTTTGGCATGTCTTACATCCTGAACTTGCATATAAAGATGTAATGTTTTTATTGTTGGCTTTATTGACCCAGAGTGTCTTAAAATAAAATAATGTAGAATTTTCTTTAAACAGTTATTTAAATATGCATAGGTCAGATAGAATTTAGTGTTGTTTGACTCCATGAGGTAGAGCATGTGCTCCCCACAGCCACATTGCTGCATTTTTCACCCTGGCATCATTTGTGCAGACTGTTATTTGTGCTACAAGATTTGTTTAATTTAAAGAATATTTTCAATGTGAGCCTAGTGCTGACTATCTTTTCTCAAAGGTAAAAATGGCTTTTAACCTCTTAAGTTATTTGTACATTTGACAATACTTTAATAGAAACATCTATTTATAAAATGAAATTAAAGACAGAGAAGGTCTTTTCTTCCTGTGGTTTTAATTTCATAAAAGATTTAAGTTATATTTCACTAAACTTTTCCATATTTTAAAAATCATGTTCTCTTTGAAAATAGAAACTGTATAAAATTAGTAATGTTTATAGAATTAAGAAAAAAAGACATATTGTCATGGACAGGTGGGTCCCTTTAGGTCTACCATCTGTCACAATGTTTGGACATGGTTTAGGGATTGGCTTTTTTGGAACAAAGAGGAAAAATCATAAATTGAGGTTAGCAGAATGATGATATCCCAGTCTATCAACTCGTGGAGAGGGCTGCCAGGCCAACTATGGAAATGGTGTCAGTTTCACTCTAGTGCAGAAGAGAATCTTTCCCATTTTGAGCAATAAGCTCCCTTTTAATATGGCAATCAAGGGGATGCTTTTTTACCATTTGGAGAATGCTCTGGCAGCTCAAAATTAGGTAGCACTGATTTAGATGTCAGCTGTTTTCAGGTATTGCCTGGAGAGACAGCAGATCTGCACTAGGACACTGTGTGGCAGTTAGACCTCTGGAGCCTGTATGTATTTACAATTACCCCAGCAGAACTGAAAAAGTGAAGAGTATTGTAGGAAGCTAAACTTGGTTACCAATCCTACTGTTGGGAGAAGTGGGGCCCTCCTTCTGTTAACTTGTGGTCTAGGCAACTCAGGGTCCTCCTTCAGATCATTTTTCAGAAAATCTTGTTCCTTGCAAGCATATTTTATCTTATCTGATACATACACAAACTTGTTTTTTTAAAACATTAATCTTTATTTTATTTTTCCCATTATCATTTAATCCCTTTAGCTAAAGACAAAACTAAGCTCTGAAGACATTTACTTAGTACAATTTAATTAATTTATTTTGACCTTTACAAAATAGCTGATGATTCAAAACAAGATTTTTTTAAAGAGTACATTTTGAAAGTTGGTAAGCTGAGCTAGTTGCTTTAGAAATACTTTAGAAATAAAAGAAAGTTAAATATTTTATGGGACTTATTCATTAATTCTATTAGTTTTGTGATAAATGGTACTATGTTGCAAAACCTTTTAAAAAGGTTGTTATACAAAATTTTAGGGAAAGAAAAATTATTTTCAGAAGAATTTTCAATGAGTTTCTGTTTATAAATATCGAAGACATTAATATTTTGAAAAATGACTGGTAGTTAAGTTATAAAGAAGAAATAGCTATGGCATCATCATATTAAAATACCACTCTTATCAAATACATATTTATGCTTTCACCACATTCCCCTTAAAATAAAATATCTCAATCCATATAGTCAAATATTTTACCCTGGTACATGGTATTCAAGGTCATTAGAGTCTTTGTACTCTTTTAAGTCTACTGAATCCTCCTAAGATCTGTGTCAAAATGCTGAATTATAGTCGGACTCCTATTGTTTCCATTTTGAATAGATAAAAGAAAATGTTTATCTTTGAATTCCAGAATTCAAATGTAGATCCTTGAAAACCAAAGAACCTAAGAGATGTTCAATACCATAGCACTTTATTACCTTATGGTTTGATTTTGCAACTTACTGTTGTATTGGTTTATAGGCAGGTTTTTTAAAAACTATCTATATGGCATTAAAATAAAGGCACACAGGGTAAATATTGCAGTGCAATTTTCTGGTCCATTTTATAGGGAGTTAATACTCAAGTAGTTTAATTTGATGAACTCAAACATTTGACTTATAAATTTGCCTGCTGATGAAAGAAATACTCTTTTTGAAATAAATTGTGTTTTGTCATTTGTTTTGTTAACATTCCATGCCCAGAACATATTCCTGCTCCTGCAAAACAACAGCTGTTTCACTCATGGGCTTCTCTATAAAATCCATGAGAAGTGAAAGAGCCCTGGCATTTGGGCAGAGTTCAGTCCAAATATATTTACATGAAAGGACTCTTACTTTTTGTTGGTTGTGACACCAACCATGAAGAGGCACAATTCACATTCCCTTCAACAGAGCATTCATGTTCATGGAATATCACAGTCTACGTGTGGCCAGAGCATTTCCATAAGCTGAAGCCACACATCCTACAGCCTGCTCCTTCAGTAGCTGCCAAAGTTTTGCAATGGGCACAAACATCCAGGTGCAAACACATTGCATTGTTAGTTTCATATCATCCTAATGTTAAAAAGCCCAAGCTCTTCCAATTACCTTTCATATTTTTCACAATTATGACATTTTTCCCTGAGTATCCAAGCACACCTCAAGAGTCTAATATTTATATTTTAAAATTCTCTCAGATAAACATATAAAACATATCTAAAAAGTAAATCCAAGACTAGAAAGAAACCTAGTCTACAACTGAATGTTTAAGCCAGATATTCCACTTTTTAACTGTTAGGAAATATTCTTTCAGTTATCTTCTGTGGAACTGAAAACTGTCATATTTTCTGGCCAACTATTAATAATTTTTGAAGTAGTTACAACCTATCATAAAGTGAAAAAGAAAAATCTTTAAACATCTAACTTCTAGAAACCTCATGTTTATAGCCTGAAAATCAGTCATCTAAAGTATTCTATGTAGTGAATTTTAAAACCAGTTTTAGAATAAAGTATCCACAATATTACAAAATTTGCAAGGTACTTCATTATTATTTAATAAATTTCTCTAACAGTGTTATGAGGTACGTATAACTATCTAATGGATTCAAAAATAATGTTCAGAGAGGCTAAATTTCTCTTTTAAGGCCACAACTCCAGTTGGTAGTAAGTACAATAATAAAACTGAAATTAATACCCAAATTTTTATCTTAAAGCCTTTTCTCTGCTTCTTTCTTCCTCCTCCTCCTCCTCTCTCTGTCCTTTCAAGCCTTTACTTTTGAACATTTTCTTAGGCAAGATGCAAAGTCAATTTCTTTCATTTATTGAAAAATTCACCATCTCTACTAATTTTTGAATAAAATAATTCTACTTTTTATTTATTTTTTCTTGAATTTACATGTTTAAAACTTTGGTTAACTCCCATTTGATGTCTTTTAAGACAAATCTCTGAACTGTTTATTCTGCTGGTAAGGACTTAGCCAGTGAAAACTATCCAAATCAGGATGATTCAGCAGGATTTTCAGGTCCTATCTATTTGCTAATTTCTGCCTTTGATATCATCACTTAACTATATGCAAATACCTTGAGAAAGTCATAAGTTAATATTTTCAGAAACTTGTTTGGTGATAAAGTAAACAGAGGAATGTTAGTGTTCTTCTTACCGGCTATTTAACTCCCAAATAAAAATTGTTAAACCAATAGGAGGGACCGTTATCAAAACCCAGATATATGGCCCTGGCTCGTACAGCTTAGCAAATTGAGTGCCAGCCTGTGAACCAAAAGGTCACAGGTTTGATTCTCTGTGAGGGCACATGCCTGGGTCGTGGACCAGGTCTCCAGTAGGGGACTTGAGAGGCAACCACACCGATGTTTCTCTCTCTCTCTCCCTCCCATACCCTCTCTCTAAAAATAAATAAATAAAATCTTTAAAAAATTGTGCTTTTTCAAAAATCCAGATATATGGAAATATGGGAAAATACAATAATAAAAATAAATTATAATTGAAAAATAATAAAATTATTTAAAAAAGAAAAAATGAGAATAACAAGGTGGTTGGAAATGTTTTCAATGATTTAAATATATCACTGTGAACTATCTCCATGTTTCCAAACTATGGAGGATGGTTTTTCATCTCAGATAAGAATTCAGAAAAAAGTAAAGCTATCCTGTTTATTTGCCTTATTGCTGTCAGAGTGACTGAGTTCTGACTTTAGTCAACTCTTCCCATGGCAGCTTGAAAAGTGCAATCCTTTTTTGTTTCCTGGAGCATTGGACTTCGGAAACAACAGGTTTCAAAGCCTTATATAGCTTTCTCATATACTTTGGGAATGCTTTTTCTCACATAACTCCATATCATGATTATTTCTTTTTTAATGTCTATGTTATTGATTATGCTGCTACAGTTTTCCCATTTTTTTCCATTTCCCCCTTCTGCCCAGTACCCTCCTTCTCTCTACCAATTCCACCCCCTTGGTTCATGTCCATGGATCATGCATGCAAGTTCTTTCACTTCTCCATTATCTATACTATTCTTAACATACCCCTGTCTATTTTGTTCCTGCAAATTATGCTTCTCGATCCCTGTACCTTTTCCCTCTTTCCCTTTTTCTAATCCCAAGCTGATATCCCTCCAAATGATCCTCATACCTATGATTCTGTTCTTGTTCTGGTTGTTTGCTCAGTTTGCTTTTATTTTTGTTTGTATTTTTCAGATTTGGTTGTTGATAGTTGTGACTTTGCTGTCATTTTAATGTCCATAGTTTTGATTTTTTTTCTTAAATAAGTCCCTTTAACATTTGATGTAATAAAGGCTTGGTGATGATGAATTCTTTAGCTTAACATTATCTGGGAAGCACTTTATCTGCCCTTCCATTCTAAATGACAGCTTTACTGGATAGAGTAATCTTGGTAGTAGGTCCTTGCTTTTCATAACTTTGAGTACTTCTTGCTAGCCCTGTCTTGGCTGCAAAGTTTCTTTTGAGAAATCAGCTGACAGTCTTATGGGAACTGCTTTGTAGGTAACAGCTTTTCCCTTGCTGCTTGTAAGATTGTTTCTTCATCTTTAATCCTTGACATTTTAATTATGATGTCTCTTGGAGTAGACCTCTTTTCATCCATCTTGTTTAATACTCTCTGTGCTTCTTGGACTTACATGTCTATATCCTTCACCAAATTAGGGAAGTTTTCTTTATTTTTCAAATCTATTTCTAATTCCCTGCTCTCTCTTTTCTCCTTCTGGCACACCTATGATGTGAATATTGGACCTCTTGAAGTTGTCCCAAAGGCTGCTTATACTACTTTCATTTTGTTAGAATCTTTTTTGTTCATCTTGTTATGATTGGCTGTTTTTTGCTTCCTCAAGTTCCAAATCACTGAGTTAATTCTCAGTTACATCCATTCTATTGTTCATTCCCTGTAAATTATTCTTTATTTCAATTCATTTCTGACGGGGTATTTTTTTATACTGCTGAGGTCCTCACTAAGTTCCTTAAAAATCCTTAAACCAGTGTTTTGAACTCTGCATCTGATAGCTTGCTTATCTCCATTTCATTTCACTACATACTCTATCAGTTTTCCTGGAGTTTTGATCTATTCTTTCATTTGGGCCATGTATCTTTGTCTCTTTGTTTTGGCAGCCTCACTGTGTTTATTTTTATGTATTAGGTAGAGCTGCTTTGACTCTGTGTCTTGGTAGTGTGGCTTAATGTTGTAGGTGCCCTGTAGGGTCAATGGCACAGCCCCCTGTTTCACCCAAGCTCCGTATTCGAAGTATTCCTTTCATGTAGGCTGAATACACCCTCCTCCTGTAGATGAGCTTTTGTTGCTGCTAACAGATCAGTGGGAGGGATTTACCCAGGCCAGTCAGCTGCAAGGATTGCTTGTCACCACTGTGCATCAACCCTCTACCTTTGTGGAGGATCAGCTGTGCAGGGCAAGGTGATGATGCTGTCTTGTAGTCTATAGCTCTCCACTGGTTACGTTGTTAGCCCTGGGGTTTCCCAGATGGTGCAGGCCAATGTCAGCTCCCTCCTGTGTGGTGTCCCTTCCTGAGCTCTAAAGCAATCTGCAATTTGAGAAGGCTGCTACTTGTGCTGGGCTTAGAGAATCCCACATGAAGTCAAGCTGTGAAACTAATCAGGCTGCTGCAAGGGCCCTATCTGAGCTCACTGGGGCCATCTGTTGCTTGTTTGGTAGGATTTAGGAAGTTGTGAAGCATGAACCAAGACTAGTCATTCACATGGAAAAGTAGATTGAGTGAGACTGCAAGTTCAGTGGGAAGAAGTCTCTGGGAATCTCCAAGGTGGGTCAAACAATGTTAACCATATTGATGGGGTCTCAAATAAGGCACCAGTCTGCCAGATCCATGGCTCTGCATGGGGAGGGCTCAGAAAAGGGACGGTGGCCTCTGCTCTACAGGTGCTAGACACCAGCATCTCCCGGTATGCCACTGATGCCCTTCAAGCTGCCATCTTGGTGCTGGAGCTTAGAGGGAGTGAGTCTCTAGAGGTGCATCCTTGTGTGGGTTCTTTTAGAGGAACTGCCTGGGGCTCCAGAAATTTCTTCTACTGATTCAATCTTCACTGTTTTTTTGTAGCCAGAAGTTCTGGGGACTTACCTTCCTGGCACTGGGACTCTGGGCTGGGGGCCTGGTGTGGTTCAGGAACTCTTCACTCCTGAGACATCCCTCCTGAATTTTTATCCACCACATGTGGATGAGAGTCCAGTCTAATCCACATCCCTGTCCCTACTACCAGTCTGGATATATGTGGTTTCTTTAATTCCATGGTTGTCAGACTTCTATTCAACTCAGTTTCTGATGGTTCTGAGTGATGATTGTTCTATATTTTAGTTGTAATTTTGATGTGGTTGTGTGAGGAGGCAAGACATTTCTGTCTAAGCAGCCATCTTGACAGAAAGCCCCGATGATTAGTTTGATATTATAAAGTAATCTACTTTTCTGTGGTATTTCAAAAGTGATATTTTTCTTCCTCTATCCTTACAGATTAAACTAGAAACATAATTAACTTTTAGTGAGTTGAAGACAGTTAATTTTATTCGACTCTACCCTCCTTTTAAAATATTTCCTTTTAAATTATCTTAATTCTTCCCCTTCTCTCTCCTTCCCTGCCTTTTACCTTCTCTCCAAATCTTCTTCTTTCCTTTTCCACAATGTGGCTAACTAAACTTGCTGTAGAAAAACAGCCTAGTGAAAAATAAGTAGTTTAATTCTCACTGTGTGACTTCTTATGTGGCCTTTAGAAAATTGTTTAGCCTCTGGATGTCACATTTTCTTCACAATCATAATGAAGAAAGTATTATCACTTCATGTTAGAAGGGTTTGCGAAGAATGATATGCCTAGAAAACATAAAGAAAACTCTAAATAATGATTAAATTTGTGAGCTCTAGCTGTAAAATAACCAGGTTATATTTTGAAAATCAAAGTATAAAGATTCTATAACACTATTTCACCATGAAACTGATGACTAAAATTGATCCTTGAGCAGTAATGACATCTCCCTACCCATTTTATCTGCAGACTTTCAGGAGCTCTATAGTGAAGTTAAAGAGAACAAAATCTTTGGAATTAGAATTATTTCCTTTTTTCTACTTTTTTATCATTGTTTATTCTATTAACAGTTGTCCCACTTTTTTCCCCCTTTTCCCCTCTCCATCCAGCCCAATGTGCTCTCCCATAGGTAATCCCCTCTCCATTGTCCATGTCCATGGATCATTCACACATATTATTTGACTAATTCCTTCCTCTTCCTTCCACCATTTCACCCTCCCTCTTCACCTCCTACAGTTATCCATCTGTTCCATGTTTCCATGTCTCTGGTTCTATTTTTCTTATTAGTTTATATTTTTTTATTAGATTCCAGTTATAAGTGAGGTCATATAGTATTTGACTTTTGCTGGCTGGCTGATTTTACTTACCAAAATAGTCTCCAGTTCCATCCATGCTATTGCAAAAAGTAGGAATTCCTTCTTTTTTCTGCTGCATAATATTCCATTGTGTAAATGTACCACAATATTTTAATCCACGCATATACTGATGGATACTTGGGCCATTTCCAACACTTGGTTATTGTGAATAACACTGCTATGAACATAGGGGTGCATAAATTCTTTTAAATTGGTGTTTCAGGATTCTAGGGTATATTTGCAAGAGTGAAATTGCTGCATCATGAGGCAGTTAAATTTTTAATTTTTTTAGGAAATGCTGTACTGTTTTCCACAGTGGCTGCACCAGTCTGCATTCCCACCAATGGAGCATTAAGGTTCCCTTTCCTCCACATCCTTACCAGCACTTGTTGTTTGTTGATTTATTAATGATAGCCATTCTAGCAGGTGTGAGGTGATATCACATTGTGATTTTAATTTTCATCTCTCTGTTGACTAGTAATGTTAAGCGATCAGCTGATAGTCTTATGGGTGCTCTCCTCTGTAGGTAACTGTCTCCTTTTCTTTTGCAGCTTTTAAAATTCTCTCCTTCTCTTTAATCTTGGGTAACGATATGCCTTGGTGTGTGCTTCCTTGGGTCCAACTTCTTTGGGATTCTCTGAGCTTCCTGGACATCCTGGAAGTCTATTTCCCTTGCCAGATTGGGAAAGTTCTCCTTCATTATGTTTTCAATTTCTTGCTCATCCTCTTTTCCTTCTGGCTCCACTATGATTCAGATGTTGGAACATTTAAAGTTGTCCCAGAGGTTCCTAAGCATCTTATCCTTTTTTTTTTTTTTTTTGAATTCTTGTTTACTGATTTTGTTCTGGTTGAATGTTTATTTATTCTTTTACTCCAAATCATTGATTTATGTCCTGGTTTCCTTTACTGCTGGTTCCCTGTACATTTTCCTTTGTTTCACTTTTCATAGCCTTCACTTTTTTCTCTATTTTATGACCCATTCTCAACCATTTCTGTGAGTGTCCTGATTACCAGTGTTTTGAGCTCTGCATCTTTCACAGTGGTTATCTCTTCATCACTTAGTTGTATTTTTTTCTGGAGCTTTGATCTGTACTTTCATTTGGGCCATATTTTTTTGCAAGAGGTGAAGCCTTATGTATTCACCAGATTGGGAAACTCATGTCGCTGTGTGTGGAGCTGTATATCGGAGAGGCGTCCGAGGGGGAATTATGTGGCTTGCTCAGCTCTTGGCCAGCTTTTACTCACTTCCTCCTCTACCCACAAATTGGGCCCTTCTGGTGCTGATTCCCTGGGGGGTGGTTTTTTGTACATTCTAAGACCCTGTGGGCCTCTCCAAAGAATTCTTCTGTGAGGTTGGGAGTTTCTCCCTCCACCTCAACCCCCATAAGTTTTTTCAGTTAATGGTTTTGAGGCTTTATTTCCCTGCGCCTGAACCCTGGGTTGAGTGGTTCTCAGTTGATCCGATTCATCTACACACAATGTGGGACCACCCACTCCTCCAGCCTCAACTTCACCTGGTCCAACAGCCATGGCCTTGCCCACTACAGTCCTCCAGCTGCCATCTTGCTACAAGTCCTCTCTTCTCCACCTTGGCTGCCCATCAGTGCTACTCCAGCAAGTCTGGATGAATATTTTTTCTTTAATTCTTTTTTGTTGGGCTTCCATACAGTTTGATTTTCTAGCAGTTCTAGTTATTTTTTTTTGTTTGTTTTTAAATTTGTTGTTGTCCTGTGGTTGTGTGAGGAGATAAAGTGCATCTATCTACATCTCCATCTTTGCTGGAGGTCTAATTTCTTTCTTAATTTCATTGTTAACTCATTCATTATTTAATAACCTGTTATTCAGTCGCCATGTATTTTGATGATTTTGAATTTTTTTTCTTTAAGGTTGGTTTCTAGTTTCAAATCATTGCAATAGAGATGTTTGATATGTTTTTATTTTCTTGAATTTGTTAAGGCTCATTTTGTGCCCTGCCATATGGTCTATCATTGACAATGATCTATGTGTATTTGAAAAGAATGTATACTTTGCTTTTGGGGGGTGAAATATTCTGTAAATATCAATTAATTTCATTTGATCTAGATTGTCATTCAATGTCACAATATCCTTGTTGATTCTTTGCTTCTAATATCTATCCATCATTCACAGTTTGGTGTTAAAATCCCCTATGATGACCGTATTGCTGTCAAATTCTTTCTTAAAGTCCTCCAATACTTTGTTATATATATAGGGGCTCCTCTGTTGGGCATATATATGTTTACAAGTTGTACAACCTCTTGTCGAGCTGCTCCCTTAAGTATTATGTAGTTACCTTCTTTATCTCTTGTTATGGCCTTTGTTTTGAAGACTATTTTGTCTGATGTTAGTATTGCTACCCCAATTTTTTTTCCTTTCTATTTGCTTGGATTTTTTTTTTACCCCATCCCTTTACTTTCAGCCTGTGTAGATCTTTGTTCTGAGGTGGATCTCTTGTAGACAGCATATATGCAGGTCACTTTTTCTTACCCATTCAGCTAGCCTATGCTTTTTGATTGGAACATTTAATCCACTTACAGTTAATGTTATTACTGATAGGTACCTGTTCATGGATGATTTTCCTTTGTACCTTTTTTCCTCTTTCTCTCTCTTCTCCTTCTTAAAGCAATTCTTCTAGCATCTCTTGTGATGCTGATTTGGTGAAGATGTACTCTTCTAGCCTTATTTTGTGTGTCTTGGAAGCTCTTTATTTCACCTTCCATTTTAAATAGGGATCCTTTCTGGATAGAGTAGTATTTGTTGCAGATCTTTGCTTTTCATTACTTAGAGTATTTCGTGCCAGTAACTTCTGGCTTGTATTGTGTCTGTTGAGATCAGCTGATAACCTTATTGTATCTCTCTTGTATGGTACTGTCTATTTCTCCTTTGCTGACTTTAAGATTCTCTCTTTGTCTTTAAATTTTGCCATTTTGATTATGATGTGTCTTGGAGTGAGCCTCTTTTGATTCATCTTGATTTGTGACCACCTGTGCTTCCTGAACTTGTGTGACTTTTTCCTTCACCAAGTTAGGGAAATTTTCTGTCATTATCTTTTCAAACTGATTTTCTATCCCTTGCTCCTTTTCTTCTTCTTCTGGTATGCCTATAACATACATGATGTTATGTTTCATGTTGTCCTGAAGCTCCCTTAAACTATCTTCATTCTTTTTTTAGTTTTTTTTTTGTGCGTGTTGGTTTTATTGCTTTGACTGAGTCTTTTTTTTTGTTTTGTTTTGTTTTATTGCTTTGACAGTTGTTGTTTTTTTACCTTGTCTTCCAGATCATTGATTTGGTTCTCTGCTTCATCTAGCCTGATATCAATTCCTTCTAGTGTATTCTTCATTTTAGATATTCCATTCTTCATTTCCACCTGGTTCTTATTCATAGTTTCCATGTGTTTTTTCCATGCTGGTGTAGTTCCCACTCAGTTCCTTGTAGTTATCACTGAATTTCTTCAGCATTCTTATAACCATTACTTTGAACTCTGTGTGTGATAAATTGCTTGCCTCAATGTCATTTAGCTCTTTTTTTTTCTGGCAATTCCTCCTTTCCTTTAAATTAGATGTTGTTTCTTTGTCTCCCCATTTTAGTTGCCTCTTTTTGTTAGTTTATATCAGATCGATCTGCTTTTATTTCTTGTTTTTGTATGGTGGCCTTCTCTGGGAGGAGTTCTGTGGGACTCGGTGATGCCGTCTCTTTGATCTCCTAAGCTGGACACTCTGGGGATGCCTTTTGTTCAGTTGACGTGTGCTCTCTTCTTGTAATTGGGCTTTGATTATTGCTGGTTCATTTGTTGGTAGTTCTTCCCTCTGACTGGCAGACTGAGAGTCACATCCTCCACATTGTCTTATATGCTATTGTACAGTGCTGGCAGAACAAATAAAAACTACCCAGAAAACCAAACAGACACCAGCAAAAATACCTCCCTACCACATCAACAATATCAAGAGCAAATGAGAAAAAATTAATAAAGGTGGAAAGAGATTAAAAATATTACAAGATAAGAAAAAAGACTATGAGATGACTAAAGGAAAGAAGAAATTATTATGAGAGGGAAGCAGAAGGAGACATAATAAGAGTAGGGAATAGAAACAAGGTGAAGAAAGGGAGAAATAACATGTAACAGGGAAAGGAGATTCAAAATGGAGTGGTTAAAGGGAAGAGTATATATGAGGTCTGAAATAAAATTTTAAAAATATTGAACCAATAGGAACAAAGTTGAGGAAAAATCACCACAAGATCAATAAAAATGACAGTTGAACAAAGATGTATAAAAGTAGAAAGAGAATGAGAATATTATAAGAAATAGAAAAGAAAATATGAGATGTTTACAGTAAAGAAAAATGATTTTGAGGGCATAGAAGTAGGAAAATAGTAAGAGTATGGAATAGAATCCAGTCCAATAAAGGGGAAAATAAAATTTCAAATGTAAATTAGTAAAGGCAGGAGGAAGGCAAAATGGAGTAGTTCAGGGGGGAAATAAGCTATAACATTTGAAATGAAGAGAAATAGTGAACAAATAGGAATGAAATTGAAGAAAAATGGTGATAACCAAAATATCCACAACAAACAAGCAACAATTAATAAAGGCAGAAAGAAAATAACAATATCATAAGTAATGAAAAAAGACTGTGACCTGATTAAAGGAAAGCAAAATGATTTAGAGAGGATACAGGGAAGAGAAATAGTAAGAGTAAGAAATACAAACATTACAAAGAAAGTTGGAAAATAAAATTTAAGGCAAGGAAGAAGGCAAACTGGCATAAGACAAGGGAAGAGCACAATGTAAGATTTGAAATAAAAAATGAAATAAAAGTATAAAAATATAAATAAAAAGGATAAAAAAGACAAAACAGTTAATAAATCAGAATACATTTGAATAAAAAGAAAAAAATGTTAAAAGGCTATGTGCGAGAAAAAAATAATTCAAATAATGAAGAAGAACAAGGTGGAATTTATCTCAGCAGATTTTGTGTTTCCCTTCCATCTTCTCCTTCGATATCTGCCTCTGGCTTTTTATGAACTCAAGGTCCAGTGGTGGGTCATCCATCTTCTGGCATCACTGCATGTATCATTTTCACCTGCCTCTTGGGAGGGTTTCTAATGTCATGACTCGGAAGGTGAAACACCTGGATCTCCCCTGGGAGGTGCTGTTCAGTCTTCTGGGAGTATTGTGGGTGTGTTTCCCTGCCCATGTGCTACCCATCTGTGTCTCTTCTAGCTTATTTTCAATAATATATAGTTTCTAATATACTAGCTGTCTGTTTCAAGGGAGGGGCCAATCTATGTATGGTGGTCAGTTCTTTCCTGACTTTTGCTAATGGCAGCTCTGTGTGAAAGCTGAGGCTGGGTACTCTGATTACCCCTTGGTGCACTCATTTCTCATCTCTCTGCCTTGATGGCCTCAGCAGAATAGGGTCCTAAGAACCAATGTATTTTGTATCACTGAGAGTTCAAAATGTCTCTTTTGGAGTTTCTCTTCCTGTCTTTGCCTGTGGATATGTACCCAGCAAGGGGTTCTTGAGCCTGGCCTGATTGTTCTGCAGAGATTCCCTTTTGAATAGAATGCTTTCAATCCCACAAAAGGTTGGGGCTGGGTATATCCTTCCTTTCCCAGAGGTTTGAACTTTGCCAGGGTAGAGGGTTCTTCCTGACTATAAATAATCTCAGGTGCTCAAATTTGCCTATCTAATTCCCAGCCGAGTGCCCTTGCAGTAGACACAGTCCTGAACTCTCCATTTTGTGAAGCCCTTGGCTTCTTAGCCACACTGGGCTAGGGCCCAGAAATCCCTTTGCTGTACAAATTTCTGATCTCCCTTCCCAAATTTATTCAGTAGGGGTAAGCTGTGCTTTCAATCTTTTCCCTTTGCTGGCAAGGCAGCTGCATATGGGATCTTCGCCCAGCATGCTTCAGATCTCCTTTTAAAAAGTCTCTCTGTGGCACCAACACTGTAGTACCAAGTCACTGTCCAGTTCTTCATGCACACCACCTCTCCAAAAAGGAAAACTATTCTCACAGGCACAGCTGGCCATAGCTTACCTCTATCTGACCCAGGTGTGGCTCCTGATCATTTTGGGAGATAGAGTCCCTCTATCTCTCTGGCACTCTCCTGGTTGGCATTTGGCACAGCAGTTATGGATGTGCTGCTCACCATGTATGTAGCCTGAATCTCCCTGACCATCCTCCCAGGTCACTCCGGGCCAGGCTCTGGGCGTTCCCTGTGTGGGAGTGGGGCACCATGACCTGGGTGGGGAGGAAGTCACAAAGCTGTGATTTCTAACTAGTCTTCCCACTGCTGCAGGCACCACGTATGGGGTAGTTCCCCTTCAATTTATAAAATCTCCCTATGGCCTGTTGTGAGGTATCTTCTGTGATCCTTGGATTGAAAACTTCATATCAGGTAAGATTCCATTGGATTGTTCAGGCTATTTGTTGGAAGATCAGCTGAGAATCTGAGTTGGGAACAAGAGCAAGTGGACTCAACTTCTACCTACTCAGCTAACATCTTAGACAAAATTATTTGAAATTCCAGTACACAGTTTTCTGTTTGACCTTGGAGAAATGACTCCTCAATGTTACAGCTTCTTCATCTTTAAAACAAGGAGGTATTCCTGAAATATAAAAGAAAATGTGTGAATTCTGAACATTTCTAATAATGTGCACCCATTATATTGAATAACATACTTTGCAGGAAAAAAATTTTGATTTCCTAAAAATAAATATTTCTTATATTAGACTAAAATACTATTAATCTTGAAATATACTATTTTTGAAAGATAAAACTCATTGGTTTTTAGAGTTTTTTATACAATTTGAGAAGGTATACTTGTCTGATCTACAATTTTTTAAAAAATCTACGATTTTAGTCCTTATTTTTCAAAAGCTACATTTTTAAGGGAGAATTACAAGCAAATTTGAATACATATTAGTTATATACCAGAGTGGTGAATGAAGCTTGACATGTGTATAAATAACCTCATCTTTAAGGGTTAGTTCTATTTTCTCTAAATACCTATGTTCACAACTTATGTTAACAACCACCACAGCTTAATGGGGTATGCAGAAAATATAAATACTCACAATTTAAAAATTATCTCATTTTAAGTAACAGTTAAAAACTAATTTACAGATCTTTCTGGTGTAGCTCAGTTGGTTGGAGTATCATCCTGTACATTAAAGGTTTGGGGGTTTGATTACTGGTCAGGGCTTATATGGAAGTTGATTGATTGATGTTTCTTTCTCACATTGATGTTTCTCTCTCGCCCCCTTCTTTTCTCCCTAAAATCAATAAACATACTTAAAAAATTTAAATAAAACTAATCTAGATAAAATAAAATGAGGGTTTAATATAATAATTTTGGAAAGCTAAAACCACATTTAGTAATAATTCAAATGCACAATACATTGAAATTTTTAAAAAACTAAAATATTGAACTAAATATTAAACTAAAAGGATATAATGTTACAAATATCCCATATCAATTGCATCTAATATAAAAATTTTAAGTGCTTTTTTAAAAAAAAAGTCAGTTTTCATAGAACATTCTTTATATGCTGTAATGATGAAAATTCATTTACATGCACTTTCAATTGAATCCTTATGTAGCTCATAGTTACATAAGGAAACAAGCAGAAGCAACATCAAGTGACTCAGATTGCTGTCACAGGACATAAACAGCCAGTGATCAGTAGAATGGATGGAATTTAAATTCAGGCCCATTTGAATCCATTGTCTGTGGTATAGTATGCATCACCCATGGATCCTGAATTGCAAAATTTGCTTTGAATAGCTTCCTATTGTACCACAGCTAGCAAGAAATTTGTGGAGCTATAATTTCTGTAGTTTACACTATGTGGATAATACTTTTGTACCCTTTATATTTTAGAAAGTTATTATAAACTTCAAAAACCTTTTCCAAATTACATCCCTTTCCTTCACAGCACACCCTTTCTAAAGGCACTTTATGCCAGTTTGAGTGGTGAGAAATAAGCATGAATAGCTTCATATAATCCAAAAATTGAATTTGGATGTGTTTAAACTAAGAATTTCAGATACAATTTCCCCCTTGTTTCATAAAAAAATAAAGCATATATATTACACTTTATATTTATTAAAAATTTACAATTATACAGACAAATAATTATTCAAGTAAAGATGGCAATCTCTAAAAATAAATAAATAATGAAACCACACTAGATTTGTTATAATTTGAATTGTATTTTTAGTTCAACTTTTTAAAATTTTTGGATAATGTGTTTACTAGGTAAAGTCCTATGGAAAGGTCAAATGAAATATACTAACTTTAATTAATATTTATTATTATAAAATATAACTTTAGAGACATGAAATAGCAATGTTTATCATGTTTATCCTACCACGGTATTTTCATTGTTTTCAGAAAAGAAAGGATTATAATACACAAGTTAAGAAGCAGTGTTACATACTGAATATTTAGGCCGTCTGAACACACACAGAGACCCCAAGCAGCGGACAGCCACAGTCCGCATTCACAAACAGTGGGACTTGCGAGCACTGACATCAGCGCTATCATACATTCTGAGCGCATGTGCACATGTGCGTGCACGCCATACAACTGATACATTTCAGTGATCCAACTGCAGGTCTTGTGAAAAATTACAAACTTTCTGGATTTCACAATAACAACAAAAATTTATTTCATGCTATAAATTTAACATGTGAATTCTGTCAAAGCTCAATATATGTTTTCCTGGGTCCTGAACATTACATTGTGTTTAAGAATAAACATTATGGTTTGTGATAGCTTTTCTGAATTCAGGTTTATCTCTGTCTTCCAAAAATTTATAAATAAAATAATATTACTAGAAAGTCCATGGAATTATATTGTTTCATGTTCAACCATAAGTAAAAATTTTCCATTTGTTTACTCACATATAAATGTCTAATATGATAAAGAACCCATTTTTACCAATACTCAGTACTTTTTCAATAGGACTCAAGAAAATAATCTAATAAAACTATTTTATATATAAAAGCTCTGAAAATATTTAAAATCCATAGAAAATAAAAATTCTAAAATTAAAAGAGGACAAAACAAAATTATCTTTGGGAAAATAAGGATACAAAGGAAAGATAGGAGATTGGTATCCAGAAAAATTATTTTCTCATTCTGATCTGATATGAGTAAACAAGCTATATTTGCTTTCAAATAAACCCAATTGATTAATATTTATATCTGATGACTTGTCCAGAAAACACAAAATAAACTGGATTATTAGGCATGATAATCTAAAAGATTATCCATACTGATAATTAAGCAAAAGCATACCTTTATGTTGTCTTCCTAAGTACTACAGTCTATTGATAAGTGATTTTAGATGCATTTAGAGAAATCTATTCCTAAGACTATGGTGACTGAATACCATAGATATGTGTGAGCTAATCTCACCTTTTCACTTGCTCCATTTTTAATAGAAACATCTCAACTTTAAAATATCCTAATGTTCTTTTTTAAAACAAAATTTTCCCCATTGATCTCAGTTTTTGCTTTAGAACTCTGCTGTTTTTGCCTAACTCTTTTATTTCTTTCATTTTCACTGTCCATTTTCTCTGAATGCAATGTTTAGAAGAAAAAATAACTTTTTTGATGTTGGCTCTTTTCTGCATCTGGTAGATGTACAATGTATAAATGCATGGAAATGAAGAATATATATATTTATATATAATATTATATATAATATGTACTGTATATAATGTATAAATATATATAAATTAATTACATCCAAACTCTAAAAAAGTGTCTTTTTCTCAGCTGTTTTTATTTTTTGCAAGGTTTTTACCATTAGTTGGAAATACCAGACTATTTATCTTTTGTTTATAGCTCTCATTGTAATTTCTTATCTCAAGAGAAAAAAAAAGTCATTATCATAGTAATTTGGCATTTTCTGAACAATTGACCCACCTTCTCTTTTTTTCTTTCCTTAAACAATTATTGAATGCCCTCTGAACTACATGCTGAGGATGCAAAGTAAAATCATAAATGTTTCCTGCTGTCAGAAACTTTATTATCTGCTTAAGAAAACCATTTTAAAGTTTCAACTTAAAGTATGTTATTTTATAAAGATTCTCTTGACAACTTTGCAGATCATAAATGCAAATGTGGCTACATTGAGGCCAGTTGAGTGCTTATTGAAATCATTTAACAAAATATAATGCAGAAATCATGGGCAACAGGATAGAAAAGAAATATTCTAAAAATAAAAATTGATGAACATGAATGGGACAAATATTGGCATCTGAAAACAGGCAAAGGAGGAAACAGCATAAGATAGAGATCAGAAATTAATACTTAGAGATGTAAAAGTGAAAACATGATCAAAAACTATCCTAGGAACCAATGGAGAAGACAAGCAAGAGAATCAGGATCTACAGTGTTGACTTAAGGTAGGATAGATAAGACATGCATGAAAATATTTAATTTGGCTTGGTAAGTAGTGGTTATTGTTGACATTTTTCAGAAGTAGTGGTGGTGTTTGATGTTTTCAGCTTGGTTAAAGTATTTTGAAGACTTAAGTGGCAGGTGAGAAATGAAGACAACATGGTGTGTGTTAGAGGACAAATTAGTAAAATTGCTGAAATAGCATTCTTTTCTTCAGAGGAGATGAGAAAAATGGGCTGTTTATAAAGCTGATTTTAAACATCAGCAAATGTTAATGACTTTATAAAGCAAATATTAAGTGGGTTGCCATATCATCATATCACAGCCTTTGTATATGGTTCCCCTAAACACCCCTCCCACCTGGCAAACATCAAAACGCTCTCCACATCCATGATTCTATCTCTGCTCTTTCTTCTTGTTTGCTTAATTTGATTTTTAGATTCAATTGTTGATAAATATGTATTTGCTGCCATTTTATTATTCATAGTTTTGATTTTCTTTTATTAAACAAGTCCCTTTAACACTTCACATAATAATAATTTGGTGAAGATGAATTCCTTTAGTTTTTCTTCGTCTTGTAAGCTCTTACATGTCCTTTGATTCCAAATGATAGCTTTGCTGGGTAGAGCAATCTTGGCTGTAGGTCCCCACTTTTCATGAATTTTAGTATTTCTTGGCAATCCCTTCTAGCATGCAAAGTTCCTTTTGAGAAATCAGCTGGCAGTCTTATGGGAACTACCCCGTAAGTATCTAACTTCTTTTCTCTTTTTGCATTTCAGATTCTCTACTGGCATTAACCTATGGCATTTTAATCATGATGTGTCTGGTAGTAGTTCTCGTTGGATCCATCTTGTTTGCAACTCTCTGTGCTTCCTGGACTTGCATGTTTATTTCCTTCACCAAATTAGGGAATTTTTCTTTCATTACGTTTTCAGATGGATTTCTAGTTTCTTGTTCTTTCTTTTCTTCTTCTGGCACCCCTATGATAAAAATATTGGAATGCTAGAAGTTGTCCCAGAGGCTCCTTACACTATCCTTGTTTTTTTGCACTCTTTTTTCTTCTTGTTGTTATGATTGATTGTTTTTTACTTCCTTATGTTCTATATTACTGATCTGATCCTCAACTTTATCCATTCTATTTTTAATTCTTTGTAAATTGTTCTTTATTTCAATTAATGTATCCTTAATTTCTGGCTGGATCTTTTTTATGCTTTTGAGGTCCTCAGTAAATTCCTTGAGCATCCTTATAACCAATGTTTTGAACTATTCATCTGATAGATTGCTTATCTCCATTTTGTTTACTTCTTTTTCTGGAGTTTTGATCTGTTCATTCTTTAGGGCCATGTTTCTTTATCTCCTCACTTTGGCAGTCTTCCTGTCTTTGTTTCTATGTATTAGGTAGAGGTGCTATGACTCCCTGTCTTGGTAGCATGGCCTAATATAGTAGACAGTGTAAATGGTCCAGGGGCACAGTCTCCCCTCTCTCCCAAGCTGGTACTCAAGGTGAGCCCTCCTTGTGGGCTTAGAACACCCTCCTCTTGTACTTGTGACTTGATTGCTGTTGTCAGGTCAATGGGAAGGATTTAGCCAGGCCAGTCAGCTGCAAAGACTGGCTGTGACCCCTGACCCACAACCTGCACCTTCCATGGAGGGTTAGATTGCACTAAGCAGGGGCCATGCTTTATTTCCCTCCAGCTGCCCTTTCCAGTCTGCCACCTAACAAAAGCATGGGTATGATAAAACCCAAAAGTTACTTACTACTTAATCTTTTTTTAATTTGCTTGCAAACAAACTATCTTTCTTCTGAAATGCACTTTCTGTTTTCTATTAATGTAAGTTGCTTGTGAATTCTTAAAAATGTTTTTGGTACATTTCAATGTTTCTAATTATCTGCTACCACCGTTTCTCAGTTTCAATTCATGAATCTCAGTTTGAATACACTCCCTTTTAGTACTTGACAGAAACCCCTATGCTTGAAGTCTCCTTTCCTCAGTTCAATATTTTTTCACTGGTCAGGTTGAAAACCATTTATGCCCATGACCTACATTTGATTACTCCCAATAGGAGATTTTCTATTTTTTAAATATCTTTAGATTACAGAGAAAAATTAATCCTACTGTGTTATTTCTTACTTCAAAATAACTACGATAACCACAGAGATATACCACTTGATACCCCATCAGGAATAGACTTGCCATCCATCTGTAAGGAGTGAAAGCAGCCTCCAGCCTCCAGCTGATAGCTTCTTCAGCTCCTGCTGAAGCATGTTGTCCCTGGACAACAACGGAAAAAAGCACAAGTACAGAATGTAGCCATTTCTTACTAATGGAGGACTCCTCTAACAGACACTCGTTGCTCCAGAGCTCACCAATAGACTTACTCTGAATTTGACAAGTCAATATTATAGTCTGACAGTTCTCCTTATGGAACCCTGCTTTTTCCACTTTTTGTTTAAAAATATTACTCCCTCAAAACTTTTTGAACTTCTAACTTCATCCCAGTGACTGTTTCCTAGAGAATCAAACTTGCCTTTGCATGTAATTCACCTGTCTCCTACCTATTACTGTGCTTGCTGCCTCAACTGGCTCATCAGAGCTGATTTTTTTTTAATTTTTGTGTACCGCATTTTTCAGACCATAAGATGCACCTAGGTTTTAGAGGAGAAAAATAGAAAAAAAATTTTTTCAATCAAAAAATGTAGTAAAATATTTAATAACATAAAGAACATAATTTCACCAATGTAAATGTAAAGCTACATTCAGCCTATAAGATGCACCCCCATTTTACTCCCAAATTTGGGGAGAAAGTACGTCTTATAGTCCAAAAGATATGGTATTTTCGTGAGCCATTTATTAAACACAGTCACTGTAAAAGTTATATAATATAACTTAGAATAAACAAACAATATTTAAAAACAGTAATACTCAATAGTTATTACTCCTAACTAGTTTACAACATTTTTCTGTTATTACGCTTTTGACATTATTTAGGTCTATTGGATACGTATGGCGAAAGTGCTCTATAATGTTGTTACTGCGTATCTCTTCCCAACTCCACCTTCACTGAGAATGCTTCTAGTTTAAAAGAAGCCATAACAGGAGTGTTCACATAACAGGAATTAATAAACACTACAAATCAGCTCCTTTGAAGGTCAGCTGTTAAACATTTACCAGTTGGTGAGAATGCTCCTAACTCCCACTACTGTTTCCCAGCTACCTTTTAGGGTTTCCTCTCTCTCTCTCTTTTTTTTTAAAGATTTTATTTATTTATTTTTAGAGAGGGAAGGGAGGTAGAAAGAGAGAGAGAGAAAAAAACATCAATGTGCAGTTGCTGGGGGCCGTGGCCTGCAACCCAGGTATATGCCCTGACTGGGAATCGAACCTGCAGTGCTTAGGTGCGCAGCCTGCGCTCAATCCACTGAGCTACACCAGCCAGGGTGGTTTCTTCTTATTCTAGCAGACTTTTCAATGCACTCTAAGATTCTGGCTTTTGCCTTCCATCTGAGCTGTGCTATTATCTTGAGCTTCCATCTAACTACATGATGATAGACAAATAGATAGATGATAGATTAGATAGATAGATGATAGATGATAGATAGATAGATGATAGATAGATAGATAGATAGATAGATAGATAGATGATAGATAGATAGATAGATAGATAGATAGATAGATAGATAGATAGATGATAGATAGATGGATGATAGGTGATAGATAGATAGATGATGATGATAGATGATAAATAGATAGATAGATAGATGATAGAATCATCTGCCTCAAGCAAAATTCCCAGCAATCCCTAACAGCTTTTCAGAATGCTTTTTTCTTGGGATGGCAGAATGGTTTCCCTTACTGAGTGATGCATAACAGCCTCCATTGTAATGTTCCTTGGACATGACAAGTTTATCACCATATCACAGCCTTTATATTTGCTTTTCTGTATTTTTGAAAGCTTTTCTTTAGATCTCTAGGTGGCTATTTTCTTCCCATCTTTCAGGTGTCATCTCAGATAGCCTTAATAGAAAGATATCATGCCTTTCTTGAAATTCTTAGCTAAGTTAGTCCCAGTTCTTCTTCACTCTGTTATTATCTCTTTTTATTATAGTCATGCATATGTCATTTTATAGAAAGCATTGTGATGTTTATTTTCTGGTGTGTTTTTTCCTTGAGAATAAAAAAGATAGGGCCTGTAACTTGTTTACTATATCTCTCCAGTACCTAGATGAATTCATGGAAAATGTTAAGAACTCAAAATAACATATTCTATAACTAATAAGTTACAGTTTCATAGAAATACTTGCATAAAAATTCTATCGCTTCACAGCACAGGTATTAATCTGCTGTCTTTGTAAAAAGAATTCAAGTACATTGTCACTGAGGCATGAACCAAATAGAGGTTTGACGTGATCAATAAAATTTTTATTTTTATAATAGTAGTGAGAGTGCTTATGTTTTTAATACATCTATGCAAACCTAACAATTATGCTCATGCCAAATTATGCACTGTAACTTACAGAAAAGAAAAAAAAAAGCTTTTGCAAAAAAATCTTTGTCTCTAAAGATTATTTCCCTTCATTCCCTTTGATTTTCTGATAAAATTAATGTGCTTAGGCAGTTAAACTTGATTCTTGAGGCAAATCACAAGAATTAATCTGGTCAAATTTAGAGAACAATTTCTCACAATTTCATAGTTTTTCTTTGCCAGTTAGCTCTACATGTTGTGTGAGCTAATGGGAATTGTTTTATAGTATTAAAGATTACTTTAATCATGTAATGGATATAGATTTATACTAACAGAAATATAGTTAATGTTTGAATAGTCTGATATGTTCTAACTGCTATAATTGCCTTGAAACTAGCATAGCTTGAACTGATTATCAGCCTGTAAAATTGTTTCATTTGTTTTTGCTATGCTCCATTTGGTATCCTACTACCTTGCAGCAGGTATCAACTTGTAAATATGCCATTTATCTGTTCAAGAGAGCAACTGACCTTATATGAAGGTTATCTCCAGGGAGAGGAAGATTTAGGGCACTACAAATTAATAAACATGTAGCCTCTACAATATGATACTGATTATACGACTATTTTTTATGATAGCAGGGGAACATTTATTTGCCACAAAAACAAGGTAAATACCTTGACATGTCATACTGATACACGCATGAAATGTCTTCAGAGGTATTTTTAAGAGATACCATTGAGAGATGACATGTAGAATGAAGAAAAGGTTTATACTAGTGTTCAGTTCCTAGTGTAGTATCTTCAATGTAGGGTAGTTCTATTGACTACGGTATTGGATTTTGCTCTGCGATTTTTGAATAATGTTAAATGCTATTCTGCATATCATGCATGTTAGCATGCTGTTTTTTGGTATTGTGGACAATGGAAAGCTCACTATAAATTTATTTTTACTTTAAATTTGTAATTCCAAAGGGCAGAAATCATTTTAATGTGGATATGTTTTAGAACATATTAAAATAATAAATTACTAAAAATAACAAAGGCACAAATGAGAGTAAAAGTTCATGTTATAGACTCAAAGCTTTATGATAAGGTTTCAGTGTAAAGAATCTTTGTAAAATAATTTAATATTCATAAACATGCACTATTTGTATTCTTTTTCAAAATATATTTTATTGATTATCCTATTACAGTTGTCCACATTTTTCTCCCCTTTATTCCCCTTCGCCCTGCAACCCACCTCCCACCAGCATTCTGCTCCCCTTTGTTCATGTCCATAGATTATACATATGAGTCCTTTGGCTTCTACATTTTCTATACTATTCTTAACCTCCCCTTGTATATCTTCTACCTACCATTTATGCTCTTTATTCCCTGTACCTTTTGCCCCATTCTCCCATCTTCCCCTCCCAGCTGATATCCATTTTTGTGATTCTGTTCCTGTTCTAGTTGTTTGCTTTGTTTTCATTTTTGTTTCTGTTTTTTAGGTTCAGTTGTTGATAGTTGTGAGTTTGTTGTCATTTTATTGTTCATATTTTTTATCATCTTCATTTTTTGAATTCTTGTTCCTTCTTTTGTTCTGATTTAATATTTTTGTCTTCTGCTGCAAATCATTGATTTTAGTCCCAATTTCCTTCCTTTCTCTGTTGGTTCCCTGTGTATTTTTCTTTATTTCACTTTGCATAGCCTTCACTTTTTCCTCTATTTTGCAGCTACACTCAACCATTTCTGTGAGCATCCTGATTACCAGTGTTTTGAACTATGCATGTGATGGGTTGACTATCTCTTTGTTGCTTAGTTGTTTTTTTTTTTTTTCCCTGGAGTTTTGATCTGTTCCTTCCTTTGGGCCATATTTCTTTGTCTTGGCCCATCTGTTATGTAGTAAGGAGCAGAGCCATAGGTATTCTCCAGGGTGGAGCAACCCACTTCTCTGTGTTGTATCGCTGTATGTGGGGGAGGAATTGGAAAGGGAGCAATGCCACTTGCTGGGCTCTTAGCTGGTTTTAGTCATTTCTTCTACTGCACACAGGCAAATTGGGCCCTTCTGGTGATGATTCCATGGTGGATGATCTTGTGTATATTTTAGGACCCTGTGGGTCTCTCCAACAAACTTTATTGTGAAGCTTGCAGTTTCTCCTGCCACTGCAATCCCCACAGATTTTTATAGCCAGAAGTTTTGAGGGTTTCTTTTCCCCATGGTAGAACCCTGGGTTCTGTGATCTGTCTGACTTCCCAGTTGCTCCTCCTAGTTTATCTGCAACACAAATGTGGGATCTCCTGCTCCACCAGCCACCACCTCTCCTGCCCAGGTCCTCAGCTGTTGCCTTGCCACACTTCCTCTCTGCACCAGCTGCCTATCTCCACCCCTCCTACCAGTCTGAATGAATGTTTCTTCTTTAACTCCTTGGTTGTTGGACTTCCATACAGTTCAGTTTTCTGGAAGTTCTGGATATTTTTTGTTTTTAAATTTGATGTTGTCCTTTTTTTCATTGTGTGAGGAGGCAAAGTATATCTACCTAAGCCTCCCGCTTTGCCAGAAGTCTATATTTTTAATAGGTAATTTTAGCCTCACTGATAAATATTTTTTAAAACTATGCATATAGCTAACTTGTACTTTAAAGTTTTGAAATATTTGATCTTTATATTTCTGTGAAAATTATATTCTTTTATCAAAGAAAATTTTTCTCATAGCCTCTTTTATGTAGATTTGTGGAAGCCTTTGCTCTCCAATTATCTCAACAGTCAACACGAACATCTGGAGAGGTGAAAGAGGTTTGCTGTGAAGACTGAATCTTTGGAGCGGCAACTATTGTACTTCCGCAAATGTGGAGTCACTTTCTCAAACTCCATCCAAATGAGGCTGTTTAAAAGAAACAATGCTATCACATCCTCCTTATATATTGTAATTTGTCTGATAAAAAGACATAACTCTTTACTGTTTTTGCAGTATTAGGAAAAGACAGTATTAGAAAAGTCTGTATCTACTTTCCTTCTGCGACAGGTATGTGCCTAGCTTTGGCTATTACTAAAATATGTGAGCCATTGATTTCTGTATTGTTATGTAGGGGATATTTCTTTTCTTTTTAATTAAATTTATTGGGGTGACATTGGTTAATAAGATTATATAGGTTTCAAGTGTATAATTCTATAATACATTCTGTATATTGCATTGTGTGCTGACCACCCTAAGTCAAATCTCCTTCTCCCACCATGTATTTGACTCTCTTTGCCCTGTACTGCTCTCCCAACCCTCTTTCCACCTCGTAACCCCCATACTGTTCTCTGTGTCTACAGTTTGTTTGTCTTATTTGTTTGTTGCTTTCAGTTTTATATATCAAATATGAGTGAAATCATATTGTTCTTGACTTTTTTCAGTCCAACTTATTTCACTTAGCATGATATTCTCAAGATTCATCCATGTCTTTACAAATGGAAGTATTTTATCTTTTCTTGTGACTGAGTAGTGTTCCATTGTATATACAGCAAGTGTTGGAAAATTTGTGGAGAAAAAACAGAATTTGTTCACTGCTGATGAGAATGCAGACTGGTACAGCCACTATGGAAAACTGTATGGAGGTTCCTCAAAAACTTAACAATACAGCTACCATAAGACCTGGCGATCCTTCTTTTAGATATCTGCTCCCAAGATTTGAAAGCATTTATTAACAAATATATATGTATCCCTATGTTCACTGTAGTATTAGATACAGTGGCCAAGACATGAAACAACCAAATTGTCCTTGGATAGATGATTGTGTAAGAAGGTATGGTACATGTATACGATAGGCTTTTAATCCTAATAAATATAGTTTATATTTTCTTAATTCTGAAAAATAGAAGCACAGGTCACATTGGTATGTTGAATAAGTAACTATATTAAATTCAGAATGAAACTGAGATAAATTATTATTTGTCTGCTCATTATGAATAGAGCAATGTTTTTATTCTCTTGTATAATATTCCTAAGTAATATAAAATGGTTGAGCCAATGTAAAATTAATCCCAGTTTATACTACTCACACCCAAATAAAGATTAACCATTCTTCTTTTAATGTCTTAGCCTTTCTGGAGATGTTTAATTAGAGAGCTACTTTGCAATATTAAACATTAGATAAGGAAACGTGGGGTCCTTTCCGTTCAACTATTACTTTTATTTCATTCAGTTTTTATAACCTTAGACATATTGTCCTTCCCTCTTTCCACCATCTCTCCCTCTTATTTGCCCCTCCCTCTCTTTCTCTCTTTCCTTCTTCCCCCCCACCACACACTTTACAATGTAGATTTTAACATATTTCTCAGAATGTTATCTATCTGCTGAACAAAAAAAAATGTGAATATCAAAAGGATAGAATGTGCATTCTAATGTATATAAAAATAAGATGTGCCTTTAATATTTTCATCTTTTTTCTTTTCTCTTTCTTTCTTTCTACCTAAGCTCCACTCCCACTGCTTGGTTTATTCTCTCCATCTACTCCCGTTGCCACTCATGTTAGTCACTTTTCCAAACACTCAACTCTTGTTTACAAGCTAGGATGTATTCCTCAAATTTTTTTTTTTCTGGACTCACATAATTATATTCAAATGCAGGGATTCATGAGCTGTTTTTTAAATACAACAAGACATATCATTTTTAATCAACATTATTTCTTAAAATTATTTTCAGTTACAGTTGACATACAATATTATGTTAGTGTTAGATGTAACATAGTTAGTTTGTAGAACCTTAAAAAGTGATTATCCCAATAAATCTAGTCCCCATTTGGCACCATACATAGTTGTTACAGTATCATTGACTATATCCCTTATTATTCTGTGACTGTATTTATATCTAGCATTATACTTAATCTCTTCATGTGTTTTGCCCACTATCCAACCCCCATTTGATCTGACAACCATTCATTTATTCTCTGTATCTATGAGTTTGTTTCTGTTTTGTTTGTTCCTTTATTTTGTTTTTTAAGTTTCACATATAAGTGAAATTATGTGGTATTTTTCTTTGACTGATTTCACTTAGCATAATGCCCTCTAGGTCCAGCCATGTTGTTGCAAATGATGAGATTTCATTATTTTTTATGGATGAGTAACATTCCAAAGTAATGCATCTTTTTAACCCATTTCCCTATTGATAATTCACAATAATTCACATTATTTTTCACTTAATGACACAATAAAATTCTTCAAAATTATTTGATAGCATTCAATTTCATTTTAATGACTTCATAATATATTGTGATACAGAGGTAACATAGTATATCTAGCCCATTAATGAGAATGGATTTTGTTTTGAAATTTTTCACAATAGTTAATACATACCATTGCATGTGTCCATATACTCTATCGTCCTTATTTTTTTAATTGATGGATTCCAAGACTTGGGATAGACTAGATTACACAATGCCTGTATTTTTTATTTTAATTTAAAATTTATTTGATATTTCTTTATTTATTTTTATTGTATTTTTTCCATTACCATTTATCCCCCATACCCTTTTTCACCACCATCCCCAATCATCATACTTTTGTCTGTGTCCATAAGTTTTTCCTCTCTCTCTCTCTTTTTATTTTTGGTTGATCCCTCCATTGCCCCCCAACCCAGGCCAGAGCTGTCAATCTGCTCTTTATCTATGAGTCTGTCTCTATTTTGCCTGTTAGTTCAGTTTGTTCACTATATTTCATATGTAAGTAAAATGATATGGTACTTGTTTTCTCTGACTGGCTTATATCACTTAGTATAATATTCTCCAGTTCCATCCATGCTGTTGCAAGGGTATTTTTTTTTCTTTTTTACAACCAAGTAGTAATTCATTGTGTAAATGTACCATAGCTTGATGGACACTGGGGACGCTTCCAAATCTTGGCTATTGTAAATAATGCTGTAATGAACATAACGGTGCCTATATTCTTTAAAATTAGTGTCTTTGGTTTGTTCTGATAAATTCCCAGAAGTGTAATCACTGGCTCAAAAGGCAGATCCATTTCTAATTTCTTGAGGTATCTCCATATTGTTTTCCAGTGGCTGCATCAATCTATATTCCCACAGACAGAGCATGAGGGTTCCCTTTTCTATATATCCTTGCCAGCACTTACTTGCTGATTTATTGTTTGTAGCCATCCTGACAGATGCAAGGTGATATCTCATTTTGGTTTTAATTTGCATTGCTCTGATAATTACTGACATTGGCCATCTTCTCATATGTGTATTGGCCATCCATATGTCCTTTTTGAAGAAATGTCTATTCAGGTCCTTTGCCCATTTTTTAAAAATGCAGTTGTTTTTTAGTTTGAACTTCATAAGTTCTTTGTAAATTGAAAATATTAACCCATTATGAGATATATTGGTGAATATTTTGTCATTAAGTGTGTCCTTTCACTTTGTTATGGTTTCTTTAGCTGTGCAAAAAACTTCTTAGTTTGATGTAGTCCAATTTGTTTCTTTTTTCTTTTGTTTTCCTAGCCCAAGGAGAAATGTCACCAAAAAATGTTGCTATGAGAAATGTCTGATATTTTGCTGCCTCTGTTTCTTCTATAATTTTTATGATTTTGAGTTTAAGTTTTTAATCCATTTGAATTTATTCTTGTGTGTGGTGTGAGAATATGATCTAGTGTCATTTTTTACCTGTTTTCTGTCTAATATTCTTGATATCATCAACTATCTTTAGTCTACTGCATGTTTTTGCCTCTGTCGCCAAATATTAACTGAGTGTAAAGGTGTGGATTTGTTTCTGATAGATGTCGCCCAGCTTCCAAACAACATGTATGAGAATACTCTTTTAACTCATATCTCTGGAAACAATATATAATTTTTGTTTTGTTGTTTCTAGTCTGATATATTGAAAGAACTCTCACTTTGCCATTAGTCATTTCTTACTATTGAATTTTACATCTTTGCACAAGTTTTGTTGTACTTTTTATTATTATTCTTGTCATGAATCTATATTTCCATAGTTACCATTTATCTTCTCAATGTTTTATGGTATCCTTTGTCATGCACAAATGGTCCATATGTCGATATCGATGCAGACATAGCTATGTGACACATTTTTGTAAGAATAATTTTATTCCACCTAGGTCTTTGGTTTGACTATTTATAAAGTGTTAATGATCCTTTGTGAATGAATCAAGAAATTGAATTCCATCTAAAAGCTCATCAGCATTTAATTAAATGAATAATGAAAGGGTACTGGTAAAATTATTTTCATGAAAAACATTTATTGGAATTTTACCTTATTTTTAAATTACACATAAAAATAGCTTAAAATAGCCTAAAATACATAAAATTTATAATTACCTGTGCAAAGGCAAATAACTATATTTTAAATTCTCACTTTCAATGTCATTACAAGAAATGAACCGATCACAAACATTCCCAACAGTCTATCATTCAATTACATTGACTGAGTAGGTGAATATAACCTCTTCTAAAATTTTATCTATTTAGTAAGTTTACAGCCTGATAAATAATAATCCATCAAATTTTGTAATAAAATACCTATAATGAATACATTGTGTTTGAAATGACACAAATACTGGAATATTACTTGGATGTACTTTTATATTATATGCTTTACTATAACAGTTAGTGGCAAATGGAAAACAAATCCCCAAAGAAACTGTGAGCATCCGATATGTATACTTCCCTGTTCTATCAGTCCTGAGTGAAAACAACTTTAATACTCCTGAAACACAGTTTAGTTGACAAGATTGGAAAACAGTGAGATTATTTTTCCATATATTAAATATATTAAAGCACTTGTCAATATCATAAAAATAAGGGGCACACCAATAAATCACTCTAATTAGGAAAATTGATAATTGAATCCACAGTTCAATTCTTATTATGATAGATATTACTAGAACTTTTTTTCATCCAAATAATTTAGATTCTGCTAATATCAAGGTTTGTCATAAACAACATCTATAGTCAATTCCAATTCCTGTATTTGCAGGTGTCTTTAAAAATTGTCTCATCACAATTATTATCTATGCCTAAGCAAAAAGTAATAATAATAAATAAATAAAAACAATGAGGAGAAATGATGTTTTCCGGTATCATAATATTTTACAGTAATATTGCAAACAAATTATTATGATTATAGCAGTAAGATAGATAAGGCAGCAATAAAAAGTCCATTATGTTTGTCCACACACATATATAAAATTTATACATATAAAATTTATAATATACTAAAAGTTTCATTTCATATGTGGGTAGAGATGTTGAGTAACTTTCGTGTGTATTTTCTATTAATTATATTTCCTTGAACCTATTTTTTTTTTGTTTTTCAACTATGATTCAAAATGATTTTACATAGGACAGTTTATTTGAAGGTTACAAAAAGCTAAATGAAAATGGAAAGAAAGAATGCAAGAGAGAATGAGAGAGAGAGAGGTGGAGAGGAGGAGTGGTAATAACTTTTGCAACTCTAATTTCCTGGGATATGTTTTCTTGTGGGTACATCTTAAAAGACTCCTATTTTGACATGTGTTACCTAGACTAGAACAATCCCTGATACAGTGTAGGCACTTTTGTTTCTTGATATATTTTTCTCGGTCGGTTACATGGTGCTCTTAATCACTACTAAGTGGCATCACTTTTTAATATATTGTCACAAATCCTCCTAACAACCATTAAGGGATCATTTGACAAATGAAGCAACAAAAGAGATGGATGTTCTGATAATTCAAACAAACTTTTAAGGTTCACAACCAGAAGTGAGTGGAGCTCAGATCTCAATTCACAATTTTCTTATACAAAGCTTGGTATCAAAATCACTTAGCTATATTACTTATTCTGTCAGGGAACTGGTATAAAAATTTTAGTTTCTGTGTAATTGGAATGTTTGGCCCTACAATAAGAAACATAGTTGCAAAAAGCAGAAGCATAATAAAGCTCCAAATCAGACTAAGCCATCCTTCATTTACCAGTTTATCATGTTAGTGTGAAGAGTTGTCTTTAAGTGAAATCTTTTAAAATTTTATTTCACTTGTTGTTGCAGTACAATTTTCTATCTTTTACACCCATCCCAGCCCACCCACGCACCCCTCCCTCCTCCCTCCCATTTCCACCCATCCCTAGTTTTTTATCCATGTGTCCTTTATACTTGTTCCTGTAAACCCTTCCCTTTTCCCCTGAAATTCCCTCTACTCTCCTCTCTGAACACTGTCAATCTGTTCTCTATTTCAGTGTCTTTGGTTATATTTTGCTTGTTTCTTTGTTTTGTTGTTTAGGTTCCTATTAAAGGTGAGATCATATGGTATTTGTCTTTTACCGCCTGGCTTATTTTGCCTAGCATAATGCTTTCCAGTTACATCCACTCTGTCAGCACAATTTACAATAGCCAAGTGTTGGAAGCAACCTAGATGCCCATCAGTAAATGAATGGATCAAAAAACTATGGTACATTTACACAATGGAATTCTATGCAGCAGAAAGAAAAAAGGAGTTCCTACCCTTTGCAACAGCATGAATGCAAGTGGAAAGCATTATACTAAGCAAAATAAATGCAAAAATTTTTGAGAGAGGAAACATTCTCACTATTATTACACAATCAATTCTGAGAGTAAAATAAAACTACACAAGGGTGATATTTACATACAAGAAAAATGGTTAGAATCAGTTGGCCAAACTAGGCACACACAAAGCAGAGCAACAGAAAGAACAAAGAGTCACGGATTATACATTTCAGGGTCCACATGCCAATTCTTATTCTTTCACTTACAGGCTTTTAAGTTCATGAGAACTAGACACATTGTACGAGTGTCCTAACTTTCCAAATTGTAAATGTGAATTTTAAAAAAAGAGACCTCAAAGAGTCATTATTCGATTAAAAAGATTTATGTAAATACATCCCCTTGTATGAAGTAAGAGTCCACCTGAAGTTTGTTTTCCTCCATCATCCAACTCCCTATTTATTCCAATTTCTCCATAGGGTAGTATTCCTCCCTTACTTCTAAAGCCCCCTTTGGAAGGTGCTTTCAACGGGTGACAATTACCAAAATTTATTAAGCTACAAATTCAAAATGTAAAAGTAGTGGAGTGATGGCTCTAAAACATATTGCAATATTGCAACTTTAATATTTCCAAAGCAGTTTACTTGGCATTAATGAGATACTATTTATAAATGAAGTCTATTTATAAATTCTCATCTTCCTTTTTTGTTGTTAAATAAAATATGTTGATTTATAAAATATCTTAAGTATTTTCATATATATTCCATTATATTTATTCAGCAATGAAACTAATATTATATCCTTATGGCTTCTTTTTGTCAAATGCAATATTAATGTTTCATAGGGAAAACATAAGGCAGGTTGCACACTGATTTATGAATGGTGGATAATAGCACATATATCTATATTTTATTCAAAAAGCACAAAGTGAAGTGTGATACTTTATAAAGTGCTTTATGGTCTTGAATATGACAATGCACACAAAATAATTTCAAAGAATAAAAATATTTTTTGTTTTAGTGGCATAAATATAACAGTACCAAAAGCAGAAGATTAGTATAAAAATACCCCTTTTCTAAGAATACTTAATTCTATCTAAGAGCACGTCTGCAGAAACATTCATAAGAAAAATGTCCTTTTCCTAAAAACACAATGCTTAGAGCTTTAAAAATTAATATACTGACTCTGGTCAGGTTGGCTCAGTTGGTTAGAGTGTTGTCTGGAGACACCAAGGTTGCAAGTCCCATCCCCAGTCAAGGCACATATAAGAGTCAAACAATGAATGTGTAATTAAGTGGAACAACAAATCAATGCCTCTCTCTCTCTCTCTCCACCTTGTCATCCCTCCTTTTCTCTCTCCCTTCTTCTCTCTATCTAAAATCAATACATAAAATAAAAAAATAAAGTTATTATAGTAATTCACATTATTTTTGTATGTTATTAGAATTTAATTGTATTAAATTAGAATTTAAAGTTATATGCAATAATGAACTTAGCTGTAACAATGATCTCAAACAACTTATAAGAGAAATGATTATAATGATCATATGAAACCATGCTTATTAAAATAAATGACAAAATGGTCAAAATTAGAAGATGTGTACCAAAATGTCAATGCTAAAATAATTTTACAAAACATGGTAATATAACTAATTCACTTAATGGCTAAAACATCAATGAAAATAATGTGGTAGTCTCTTGTTAAACAATATGTTTTGCCTATTTGAAGTTGAACAATATAATCTTTAAAAGTATTTAAATTATTCCCTGTGCTCCCTGAAACAGATGAAGTATACCATTGTATAAGAATATCAAAAATTATATGAGAAGGAACTTGGGGGTGCCACTGGCATGCCCATAGATGGAAAGAAGAAAAAGCTACTGAAGTGTTTAAAGACATAGAAAAAGAGAGAGACTTCACAGGGAAGGGCTAGGAGCTGTATTGAAAGATGTTCCCAACTGGAAAAATCATATCCAAGTGATTTTTATTTTCATCAAATCAAGCTAATACATTAAACTGAAGCCAGATAGCATCCCATAATTTTTAGAAAGTATTTCCTACTGGTTAAAAGATCTGGTTTATGGCTGTTGACAAGGGTGTAAGAGCTATTTATTACCTGGTGATGGAAAATGAGAAATGTATTTGGTTTATTGCATGTGCAAGTAAATGGAATAAATCTACCATTCTAAACATTATTCTTAAAATATACTATTAAAAAGATAATAAATGTGTTTTTGAATATCATGCTGTATAAATCATGCTGTATTTAATTCCTTAATATTTTTAATTGTAAGTTTTTGAGCTGTTTTTGCTATATTTTAAAATATATATATCCACTATTGCAATGTATAAAGTTTTATTGCACTGTAAATTTAAACAAATAAATAGTATTGAGCATTAAAATAAAATGACTATTGTTGATTATGTAGACTTTTTGCTAGAATCCATTCATTGAACAAATAATAAGCATCTACTTGCTGTCATAGCACTTAGTCTTGAGAACGTAGGCCTAAAAAAAAGAAAAAGAGAGATGTGAAAGCTTTCTCTCATAAAGTTTCTCATCTAAGCAGGAAAACAGATGAATTAATGGTTGTCTGCATTACCACACATCTACTTTCCTGAGAGCAAGGGTCAGTGTCTACGGAGCACCCTCCCTCATTGTGAAACATGGAGAGGGTACTGATTGTGTTCAATTTTAAGCTTCAATGCCATTTGAAAATATCTGACAAATATTTCTTTATAGCACTTATAATTCTGTAACATTATAGTTGTTTACATATTTTTCCTTTGTAATTGACGTCACCTTAGCGCAGGCCCCACATTTAATTACTTTGTGTTTCCAGCATAAGTAGTATCTAGAACACACTGGTTACAAACAAATATCTGTTTTAGGCCTGAGTAATGCTGGTAGAGATGTGTACTGAAGTTGTTTTGTATAATAACATTAAATAAATTCATGCAGACCATAGTTTGGAACAGAATTTTTCATTTTTAAGAAACATAATGTATTCTAATTTGGTAGAATGAATTTTTAGATGTGGAGACAAGGTATCAGAGAGATTTGGTGGCTGGTCCAATGTAATAAGCCAAATTTAGAAACAAGATACCCTAAATGCAAAGTATGTGTTTTGCATATTACATCTGTTTATTAAAAATATTCATTGTGTAAAAGTATCATTGTTTTTGACCCACTCATTTATTTACACAATGGAATACCAGGAAGCAGAAAGAAAGAAGGAGCTCCTACCCTTCACAACAAAATGGACGGAACTGGAGATCATTATGCTAAGTGAAATAGGCAGTGAAAGACAAATACCATATGATCTCAGCTATAAGTGGAACTAATGGACAAAACAAATAAGCAAGCAAAATAGAACCAGAGACATGGCAATGAAAAAACAAACTGCTAGTAACCAGTGGGAAGGGAGGAGGAGGGAGAATAATGAGGGAAAGAAGGGAAAGGGTCAAGTCAAGGAACAAGGACCCAAGGACAAATGCAACAGGGAAGTGGGGATAGATTGAATGTGGGATGTGTTGGGGGTAGAGCGGGGTGGGTAATGGGGGAAAATGGGGAAAACTGTAATTGAACAACAGTAAAAAAACATTCAAATTTGAAAATAGGCCATAGGGAATGAAATTGTTCTTTCAGTTTCATGGTGGGTGCTATATATTAGACCAAATTAGGGTTATTTAACTCAGTAAAGTATGCATCTTTGCTTGATTCTTTTATTGAATTTATTGAGGTGACATTGGCTAATGAAATTATGCCAGTTTCAGGTATACAGTTCTATGATACATCATCTGTATATTGTATTTTGTGTAACCACCTCAGATCAAGTGTCCTTCTGTCATCATTTATTCTCCCTTTACCCTCCTCCATCCCTCCCCACCACCCTTTCCCTCTGGCAATCCCCATACTGTGGTCTGTGTCTGTGAGGACAATTTTTCTTAATCCCTCCATCTTTTTCACCCAGCCCTCAGACATCCTTCATCTCCGATAACTCTCAGTCTGTTCTCAGTATCTGTGAGTCTGTTTCTATTTTTTTTGTTACTTTATTTTGATCATTAGATTTAACATACATGTGAAATCATGTTGTGACAGGATAGTAAAAAGCTAGGAAAATTCTTGGGCAAGTGGAATGAAGAAACTAAGATAAGAAAATTAAACAAGGCCACACAGTTTGAGAAATTTACAGCCAGCTGGTGAATTGGAAGACCTTATCTTTCCTAACCAAGGACATTTGAAAGTGAATGGTTTATACCTCTCTTCCCTAACCAAAGAATGCACAGCTTAAATCTCCCTGGTCTGGGAGATAAGAGAACAGAGACCCAGTTAATATCATTTGTGCCAGCTAAACAGAAGGGCAGATGAAGTCAGGGGAACAAATAACAAAAATCCCATTACATTACAGACAGACTCAAGATAAAAGTAAAACAGTGTAACAGACCAAAGAATATTCTCCAACCCCACCCCCACTCCATGCACTCATTTTGACACATTAGTATATTGAAAATGCACCTGGAAAGCTGATAGATATTCTACTGAAACCCTCCTCTAAGATTCTTGCTGGCAAGAAAAAGGATAAAAAGCCCTCAAGACAAAGACTCAGTGCAGGCTCCTCAGAAGAAGGCCCATGCGCCTTCTCTAGCATGAACTTTTTATTTCCTTTTAAACTTTAAGTGTCCCCAGGAGACTTGCAGCCAGAGGAAAGTGGGCAGTAGCAGCTGTACTGGGGCTTACTCCCTGATCCTGTCTCCAGGGCCCCCTTTCTTTCTGA
This sequence comes from Tonatia bakeri, assembly GCA_004024845.1. NCBI lineage: Eukaryota > Metazoa > Chordata > Mammalia > Chiroptera > Phyllostomidae > Tonatia > Tonatia bakeri. The sequence continues at coordinate 38,570 of PVIA01007075.1, forward strand.
TCCCCAGGTGAGTTAGAAGGAGCCCCGTCTCAGCTCTCTCCTTTCTTACAATTTTTCTAGGGAGTCCTAGCAGAGCACCACCTCAGCTCTCTCCTGTTACTTTTTCTGCCCTAAGTCTTTCTTTTATTTCACTGTCCCAGCATTAATACACATACTCTCAAAATCACCTGGACTCATGTTGTGAAATCTTTCCTACACAAAGTTAAAAATCCACACACTACAGGCCAGTCTAAGGTGGACCTGCCCCAGGTCAGTGCCTGTCTGGGAACAATGTGGTGTTTGTATTTCCCTGACTGGCTTCTTTCACTTAACATAATACTCTCCAAGTCTGTCCTTGCTGTTGCAAAGGGTATGATTTCCTTCTTTTTTACAGTCCAGTAGTATTCTAATGCATAAATATAACAGCTTTTTTATCCACTCATCTACTGTGGGCATTTGGGCTACTTCCAAATCTTGGCTATTGTAAGTAATGGACATAGGGGTGCATATATTCTTTAAAATTTGTGTTTCAGGTTTCTCTAGATATATCCCCAGAAGTAGAATTGCTGGGTCATAAGGCAGTTCCATCTTTAATTTTTTGAGGAAACTCCATATTATTTTTCACAGTGGCTGCACCAGTCTGCATTCCCACCAACCTTTGGTGCATAAGGGTTTCCTCTTGTCCACATCCTTGTTTGCACTCATTATTTGTTGATTTACTGATGATAGCCATCTTTTCATATGTCTATTGGTCATCTGTATGTTCTCTTTGGAGAAGTGTCTATTCAGGTCCTTTACCCATTTTTCAAGCTGGATTGTTTATAAGTTCCTTATAAATTTGGATATTAATTCTTTGTCAGATGTATTGGCAAATATGTTCTATTCAGTGGGTTATTTTTTCATTTTATTGGTGGTTTCCTTTGCTGTGCAAAAACTTTTTAGTGTGATGGAGTCCTACTGGTTTAATTTTTCATTTGTTTCCCTTGCCTAAGGAAATATATCAGAAAAAAATATTGCTATGGGAAAATGTTTGAAATTTTACTGCCTGTGTTTTCTTTTAAGATTTTTATGGTTTTTATTTTAATAGATAAGTCTTTAATGAATTTATTAAAGACTTTTGAATTTATTCTTGTGTACAGTAGAAGAAGGTGGGCTTGTTTCTTTTTTCTTTCTTTTTTTTTTTTGGCACGTATTTTTCTCATTTTCCTAACACCACTTATTGAAGAGAGTATTTTTGACCACATTGTATGTTCTTACCTCTTTGTAAAATATCAATTTACCATAAAGGCACAGCTTTATTTATGGGCTTTCTATTCTTTTGAATTGATTTACATGTCTGTTTTTATACCAGCACCATGCAGTTGATTACTATGGTACTATAGAATACTTTGCTATCAGGTAATGTGAGATCTCCAACTTTGTTCTTTCACAAGATTGCTGGGACTGGGGTCTTCTGTGATTCCATATAAATTTTTGAATTACATATTCTAGTTCTGTAAAATATGCCATTGATATTATAATAGAAATTCTGTTGAATTCACAGATTGCTTTAGGTAGTATGTACATTTTAATGATGTTAATTCTTCCTATTCATGAAAATAGTATATGCTTCCACTTATTGGTATCTTCTTCAGTATCTTTCTTCAGTGTGTTATAATTTTCTGTGTACTAGTCTTTTACCTCCTTGGTTAAATTTATTCCAAGGTATTTTTATGTAATTATTAACGGATGATTTTCTTAGTTCATTATTAGTGTTTAAAAATACAACTGATTTCTATTTATTTATTATGTGTCCTGCTACTCTTGAATTCATCTATAATTTCTATTACTTCTTGGGTGGAATCTAAGGATTCTCTATATACAGTATCATGTCATTTGAAAAAAATGACAGTTTTATTTGTTGCTTTTCAATGTGAATGTGTTTTTTTCTTCATTTTGACAGATTGCTGTGGCTAGGACTTCCAGTACATTGTTGATTAAGAGAGGTGAAAGCAGACATCCCTGTCTTGTTCAAGATCTTAAGGGAAATGTTTGTAGTTTTTGCCTTGTGAGTATAATTTGGTTGTGGGTTTGTCATATGTAGCCCTTATTATGTTGAGGTATATTCCCTCTATTCCCACTTTGCTGAGAATTTTTATTATAAATATTTGCTGGATTTTCTGCATCTATTGATATGATCATGTTATTTTTAGTTTTCATTTTGATTATGTGGAATATCACATTTATTGATTTGCAGATATTGTACCAAGCGTGCATACTTGGAATGAATCTCACTTGATCACGATGTATGAACTTTTTAATATGTTTAGATATCCAGTTTACTAATATTTTGTTACTAATATTTTGAGGATTTTAGCACGAATGTTCCTCAGGGATTAAGCCTATACTTTTCTTTTTTTAGTGTCTTCATCTGGTTTTGGAATTAGGATGATACTGACCTCATAAAATGAGCTTCAGAGTCTTCCCTCCTTGAATTTTTTGACGTACTTTGAGAAGGATAGGTGTTAGTTCATCTTTGAATGTTCGGTAAAAATTCTTGTAAAGCCATCTTGTCCAGAATTTTTGTTTGTAGGGAGTTTTTTGACTACTGCTTCAATTTCACTAGTTGTGATCAACCTGTTCCGATTCTCTGACTCTTTCTGATTCAGTAATGGAAGATTCTATGTTTCTAAGAATTTATCCATTTCTTCCAGATTGTTCAATTTCTTGGCATATAGTTGTTTGTAATAGTTTCTTACATTCTTTTGTATTTCTTTGGTGTTGGTTGTTACTTCTTTTTCATTTCTGATTTTATTTATTTGAGTTCTCTTTTTCTTTTAATGAATCTGGTTAAAGGCTTGTCAATTTTGTTTATCTTTTCAAAGATCAGTCCTTGGTTACATTAATCTTTTGTATTGATTTTTAGACTCTATTTAGTTTATTTTGACTCTAATTCTTATTATTTCTTTTATTCAACTCATTTTGGGACTTGTTTGTCATTTTTTTTTCAAGTTCCTTTAAGTGTAAAGTTAGGTTATTTATTTGAGATTTTTCTTGCTTCTTGAGAGAAGCTGTGATACTATAAATTTCCTCTTAGAACTGCTTGGTATCCTATAGATTTTGGGTCACTGTGCTCTCCTTTTCACTTGTTTCAAGGTATCTTTTAATATTTTCCTTGATATCACTAATTCATTTATTGTTAACCTCCATGTTTTTGTGTGTTTTTCAGCATTTTTCTCATAATTGATTTCTTGTTTTATACTATTATGGTCAGAGAAGATGTTTGTGTTTAATATGATTTCAATCATCTTAAATTTATTGAGATTTATTTTTGTGTCTTACCATGTGGTCTATCCTAGGAAATGTTTCATGTGCTCTTGAAAAAAAGTGTTTATCTGCTGCTTTGTTGTGAAATGCTCTGAAAATATCAATTAAATCTATTTGATCTAATGTGTAATTTAAGGCCACTGTTTCCTTGTTGACTTCCTGTCTGGAAGATCTATCCATTGATATCAATGTGATGATAAACTTTCTTACTATGACTGTATTCCTGTCAATCTCTCCCTTTATATTCATCAAGGTTGGATTTACATATTTAGGTGCTCCTATGGTGAGTGCATAAATGTTTACAAGGGTTATATCTTCTGGTTGCATAATTTCTTTTATCGTTCTGTAGTGTTGCCTTTTACTATAGCCTTTGTTCTAAAGTCTATTTTGTTAGATATAATCATCATTAATCCAGCTTTTTTTTTTCATTTCTATTTGCAGGAAATATCTTGTACATTCCTTTAGTTTCATTTTATTATTTTTAATCTTTATTGTATTTCTGCTTATACTCCCCTCATTCCAGCAATCACCACACTGTGGTCATGTCTGTGGTGGGGGCAGTTACAGTGAGGAGGGATTGAATATCCCTTTACTTGTAGTCTGCATGTATCTTTATTTCTGATTTGTTTATCTTACAGATTATATATATATATATAATCTTGCTTTTGTATCCATCCAACTGCCTTATGTCTTTTGATTGAAACATTTAAGTAATTTACATTTAAAAAGGTTATTGATTGATATGTATTTACTTCTGTTTTATTCTTTTATTTGTGTTTCTGTGTTGTCTCCTCTTCCACCACGTCTCACCATTTCCCTCCCCCTCCATTCTTCCTTCTCTTCCTCCTCCTATTTCTTTTTCTGGCCCTTTAATGTTTCTTATAATACTGGTTTAGAGGTAATAAATTCTTTTCACTTTTTCTAGTCTGAGATACTCCTCTGTATTTCTCTTTCAATTTTAAGTGATAGCCTTCCTGGGGAAAATAGTCTTGATTTTAGGTCATCGCCTTTCATAAATATTTCATGCCAACCTCTACTGGTCTTAAATATTTCTGTTGAGAAATCAGGTGTTAGTCTTATAGGAGCTCCCTTTCAGTTAACTAAATGCCATTCTCCTAATTCTTTAAGATTCTCTCTCTGTCTTTAACATTTGCTGTTTTTTAATTATGATGTGTCTTGGTGTGGGCCTCTTTTGGTCCATCTTATTTGGGACTTTCCATGCTTCCTGGACTCGTGTGTCTTTTTCCTTTATCTATTTAAGGAGGTTTTCAGTCATTATTTCTTGAAATAGGTTCTTGATCATTTGCTGTCTTTCTTTTCCTTCTGGTGCCTCTATGATGCAGATGTTGTTACACTTCATGGTGTCACAAAGGTCCCTTAAGCAATCCACATTTTTTAAAATCCTTTGTGTGTGTGTATGTGTGTCTCTGATTGGGTGTTTTCTGCTACCTCATGTTTCAGTTGACTGATTCCATCCTCTGTTTCTTCCAGCCTACTGTGTATTTCTTTGACAATATTCTGCATTTCAGATAATATATTCTTCACTTATGACTGATTCTTTTTAATAGTTTCTATGTCTTTTTGTTATGCTGTTGTTGTATTCATTAAGTTCCTTGTAGTTCTCAGTAAGTTTCTTGAGCATCTCATTTATAACCACTTTTTTGAAGTATATATCTGGTAGTTTGCTTGCCTCCATTTCATTTAACTCTTTTTTCTGGAGATTTCTTCTGTTCTTATATTTAGGGTATGTTTTATTGTCTCCCCATGGTTGCTGCCTCTTTGTGTTTGCTTCTATGTATTTGGTAGACCTGCTGTGACTCCCAGTTTTGGTAGAGTGGCTTCATGTGGTAGATGTCCTGTGGGGCCCAGGGGCACGGTCTCCTTGATCACCTGAGCTGTGTGCTTTAGTAATATTCCATATATATGTTACGTGGGCTCTCCTGTTGCAATTGAGTCTTGATTGCCATTGGCTCATTTGTGGGTAGAGCCACCCTTCAAGCTGGCTAATTGGGAGGCTCAACCCTAACCACAGCATGTGAGCTGCTGTGCACCAGCTGACCACACAAAGCAAATTCACCTCAGCATAGTGTGGTGACTACTAAGATCTCTCTTTGGATACATCACTTGTGAATCTAATTGAATCCTGAATAACTATCCTATCATTATCTTTAGTCAACTTTGGCACTAGTCCTAAATCACCCATCATGAAATGGGCAAAAACTATGCTTTTGCTTAAGGGAATTTGCTTTGTTTCTCTATTTCTCATAACTAAAGAAATCTAAATAGAAGATTAAATAATGGAAATTGCTTAAGAATGGAGTTGACAAATAAATATAGTAAATATGGACATATTTTCATGAAATAATAAAGACCTCAGTAAAAATTATACTAAGCTGTAACTTATTATAATTATAATATTTTGAAAATGCATTCAAAATGTGCATTTTATATATTACTGATTTCTGACTGGAATCTATTCAGAGATAGTACTAGAAAATTTTACTGATTAATAGAAAATCTAGGGGCAATAACAGAAATCAAAATGACAAGTACTATAATAGTTGATAGCTCAAGAACTTTTATGTTTGTTGAAGATTTATTTATTTTTATTGTTGTTCAAGTATAGTTGTCTCCGTTTCCTCCCCCACTACTCTCCCCTTCCACCCCCACCCCACCTCCCACTCTTAATCTTACCCCCATTTGACTTAGTCCATGGGTCCTTTATATATGTTCCCTGATGACCCTTCCCCTTCTTTCTCCTGTTATCTCCCTCCCCTTCCCTCTGACCACTTCCAGTGTGTTCTTTATTTCAGTGTTTTAACAACAGCCTAATAATTGTGTATGTAGGAAAATTTTGAAGCTTTTGAAACTAAAGTAGTATATATTGATTTAGAAAATATTTGTTAGTAATATCGTATGGTCATAGACAGTAGTATCAAAAATAAAATTAAAATCTAATAGTTTAAAATGGTCATGTAGACATATTTTTTTTTTTACTTTGAAGGGACCATTTCTCTACTCATTAGATAACATTGAGAGAATAACTGAGACTAGTATATTATTTATAGTGAATTTTCTTTTATGTAAATAAAAGAATGGTAAATTTTACCTGAACAAGAGATTCAATAGCGTGTTTTCTTCCCCTTCAAATACATTGATGATATCAGAGTCTTCATAACTGCCTTCCATATCCTCTTATTTGAATCAAAAATACTCCTTTTTTACTCTTATTAATTTGTACATTCTAGAACTGTCTTCTTTGCCCTTAATTTGTGCTTTAGTTTTATCACATTTAATGCCATGTAGGTTTCCTTACTGAAAAATACAGCAGGAAGTGGAGGGTGAAGAAAGGTTTTCTTTTTTTTTTAAGATTTTATTTATTTATTTTTAGAGAGGGAAGGGAGGGAGAGAGAGAGAAACATGAATGTGCGGTTGTTGGGGGCCGTGGCCTGCAACCCAGGCATGTGCCCTGACTGGGAATCGAACCTGTGATGCTTTGGTTCGCAGCCCGCACTCAATCCACTGAGCTACGCCAGCTAGGGCTGAATGGTTTTCAATCACTGAAATTTTTACCCATGTCTCCTGTTCTTCTTCTCATTAGTATAAAGCATTTGCAGATTGTTAAATATAGTCAAAGACACTGTAATAGAGGACAGGCAGAAAGTGACCACAGGAGAGAGAAGAGGGAGTTTCAGGGGAAAAGGGGAAGGGTTTATAGGAACAAAGTTGAAAGACACATGGATAAAAACTAGGGGGAGAGTGGTAATGGGAGGGAAGTTGGGAGGGAGGGGTGGGTGGGCTGGATTGGGAGTAAAGGGGAGAAAACTGTACTTGGACAATGATTAAAATAAAATTAAAAAAAAATTGCAGATTGTTATTTGAAACACACTCCTCAGAACTTTGGCATAAACATCTCTTAAAATATTTATATCATATTATAGTGATTATTTTGTGTATACAACTTTCACTATATTCTTTCTGATTTCTGGACAGCTTAAATAAGATATTTTTCATCATTTTTATTCAGAGGACAAAGCACCATATTCTAAAAGGTATTAAATTTATTATCTCTATATTTAATTGATATCATAGTTTCTAAATTCACTTTTCTATAAGTGAGTTCAAAATAAATACACCAAACTTATATTTCACACCAGATAATGTGACCTATATGTGTTAAAATCTTTCTCAAGCATACAGTTCTGCTAAGAGACTATAGAGTATCACATACTTTAAAAAAAAGTAATTTACTACCTTTCAGGACTTTATATATTTTTAATTCATTGCCACCCTGTTATATTTCTCAAAGGTTTTTCAACTTGCATCTGATAGCCATTAAGCATAAGAAATGGTCAGAAAGATTCACTATTTTTCTTTATAGACAACCAAAAGTCTTCCCAAAAGTTCAAGCTTATTACACTTGTTTAATGGGGGTATTAAGTTTTCCTGTGTCTCTGACAACGTTTAACACTCTTATCTACAAAAATGTATGTCTTAAGAATTTTACTTTCTTCTAAGTAAAACTGTCTTTTTTGCAGATGACATGATACTGCACATAGAGAACCCCAAAGATTCCATCAAGAAACTACTAGAACTGATAAATGAATTCAGCAAAGTAGCAGGACACAAAATTAATATCCAGGAATCAGTTGCATTTTTATATGCCAATAACAAGTTATCAGAAAGGGAAATTAAGAAAACAGTACCATTTACAATTGATTCAACAAGAATAAAATACGTAGGAATACACATAACCAAGGATGTAAAAGCACTGTAATTGGAAAATTTTGAGACACTGAAGAAAGAAATTGAAGATACAAATTAGTAGAAGCACCTGCCTTGTTTATGAATAAGAAGAATTTCCATCATTAAAATGCCCATACTACTCAAAGCAATCTATGGATTCAATGCAATTCCTATCAAGATTACAATGATGTATTTCATAGAACTAAAACAAGTATTTCAAAATTATATGGAATTGCAAAAGGCCCTGTACAGCAACAGTGATCCTGAGAAAGAAGAACAAAGTTAGAGGAATCATGCTACTTAATATCAAATTATACTGCAAGGCCATAGTAATGAAAACAGCCTGGTACTGGCATAAAAATGGACACATAAATCATTGGAACAACATAGAGAGCCCACACCTTTATAGTCAATTGCTATTTGACAGAGGAAGCAAGCAAATACAATGGGCTAAAGGTAATTTATTCCATAAATGATGTTAAGAAAATAGGACAGATACATGCAAAAAAATTAAACTGGACCACCTTCTCACACCACACACAAGAATAAATTTAAAATGGATTAAAGACTTAAATGTTAGACCAGAAACTATAAAAGTCATAGAAAAAAACATAGGCAGCGAAATCTCAGACATTACTCTTAGAATTTTTTTTATTGGATATATCTCCCTAGAAATGGAAACAAAAGAAAAAATAAACAAATGGAACTTCATGAAACTAAAAAGATTTTGCATGGCAAAGGAAATCATCAACAAAATAAAAAAGACAACCCATAGAATGGGAGAACATATTCACCAATACATCTGATAAGGTTTTAATATCCAAAATGTATAAAGTACTTACAAAACTCAGCACCAAAAATGCAAACGACCCAACTCAAAATGGGGAAAGGAACTGAACAGAAACTTCTCCAAAGAGGACATGCAAATGGCCAACATACATATGAAAAGATGCTCATGCCACTAATCATCAGAGAAATGCAAATTAAAACCATAGTGAGATATAACCTTACACCTGTCAGAACGGCTATCATCAGTAAATCAACAAACAAGTGTTGACGAGGATGTGGACAAAGGGGAACCCTTATGCACTGTTGGTGGGAATGCAGACTGATGCAGGCACCATGGAAAACAGTATGGAGATACTTTAAAAATTAAAAATGGTTCTGTCTTCTGACCCAGTGATCCACTTCTAGGAATACATCTGAAGGAACACAAAACACTAATTCAAAAGAACATAAGCACCCGTATGTTCATTGCAGCATTATTTACAATCACCAACCTATGGAAACAGCCCAGGTGTCTGTCAGTAGATAAGTGGATAAAACAACTATAGAACATTTGCCCACTGGAATTCTACGTGACCATAAAAATGAAGAAAATTTTACCCTTTGTGACAGTATGGATAAACTTGGAGAACATATACTAAGTGAGATAAGCCAGTCAGAGAAAGATAAATGCCCTATGATTATACTCATATGTGGAATTTAATCACTAAACTTAACGAACAAGCATAGCAGAGGCAGACTGATAGATGGAGAGCAAATGACAGATAGTGGTTGTGGGGTGATGTGGACCCCGGCTTGTGGGGTCCACCACATTGTGGATGGGGGAGAGACATTCACTCGGACTACTGAGTCCTATGGAGGAAAAGGGCAGGTGGCTTCTGTCTCAAGGGGAGCCCAAAGCTGTGGCCTCCACCATGGCAGGCCTTTATTTCTTTTTCTTGGCACATTACATGATAGTCCTCATTAACTATGCACAGGTTAACTTTAGGTGGTTACCTTTTACAGGAAACAAAGGAGCTGATGCTGCTAATCACAGCACAGAAGGAGGATATTTGCAAATGAAAAGGGAAAAGTAGTTGAACCAGTTACACCCGATATTGAGGAGTTTTAGCATGGATTTTAGGAAGTTACAGTAAGCACTTGCTGTCTCAATTCAGGGTGAGGGAGTTTTAGCAAAAGCAAGTCTCAAAGCGGCCTAGGTATTTTGCAGGCCTGATTCCCCATGGGAGAACCTATCCATAGGTATGGATCCTGTGCATCTCTGAGTGGGAGCTGGGCCCACACCATGCAGAATGGTCTCCTACAGTGCGGAGGTTAAGTGGTGGATGGATTGGGCAAAAAGGAAAAAGGACTGATGCACATGGACAACAGGGTGGTGATTGATGGGGGGAGGGAGTATAGGGGACTAAATGGTAATGGAAAAAATACAATAAAGTTTAAATAAATAATAAATGCAAAAATAGTTTGACTTCCTTCTAATATTTTTACTTTCTACCTATATTTTCTTTTCTCAGAAGTTAAAATTTTAGCTTTCTATTGGATAGTATTTATTTAAAATATTTATATATGACAGAATATATTATCAAATGAGAAAAGTATATGGCAGTTTACTGTAAAACTGTATATGTCTATTATATCCTTTGGTTTTTCCAAATTTTTTGTATCTTTTTATGGTGGCATCTATATTTTCATAAACACATAGCATTATATTTATATATATTTTCTAATCCATGCACTTTTTACATATTGCTATGCACAATATATTGCAACCAACTATACACTTTAGCTTCTACCTAAATTTGTTGCTGCATTCGGTATCTCAAAAATGACAATATTTGATAATAACATATGTGTAAGCTCTTCTCTTATGCAATGATGAAAGTTACTTATATATGTATGCTTTTCTCCAAAAATAACAAAACTAAGTTCTAAGTAGCTTCATTTCTGCCTTTTGTATTTTAAAACTGACCACATTTTTATATGTCAACAACAAAGTATCAGTTTGGGAATTAAATATTTTACATAAGATTGCAATAAAAAATAAGCTGTTACTCCTTCCCAGTGGAAGTACCTTACAGAGCTTTAATGCAGTGCCTCTTGTGTACAGGACTTCCTATAGGTACCAGGCACGGAGGTTCATGTGGGATTCCACATATTCTGCTCACTATTAGAAATGAGACAACAGTTTAATACTGAGTAAATCTGGAAGTACATATAAGCAAGTCAGGTAACTCTTCAGGTAAAAATAATTTACTTAATTTTTTCAAGTCTTTAACAAAAACTGTCACTCGGAAAAAATAAAAAAGTATTTCAACCCTTTTAGAAGCCTCAGGGCAACACATGGCAGTAGAGCGAACAACTTGAGTCAGTCCCAGTTCTGCCACTAGGTGTCACTTAACCTCCTGCAACCATTTTCTTCCTCTAAATTAAACATGGTTTGAAAAACATACCAATGGAACTGAACAGAGGGACAAAATAAGCCAGGCAGTGAAAGACAAATACCATATGATCTCACCTTTAACAGGAACCTAAACAACAAAACAAACAAACAAGCAAAATATAACCAAAGACACTGAAATAGAGAACAGGCTGTCAGTGACCAGAAGGGAGAGGGGAGGGAATTTCAGGGAAAAAGAGGAAGGGTTTACAGGAACAAATATAAAGGACACATGGACAAAAACTAGGGGGGTGGAAATGGGAGGTAGGTGGGGAGGGATGGGTGGGTGAGCCTGGGAGGGGAGTAAAGGACAGAAAACTGTACTTGAACAACAATTAAAATAAAATTTAAAAAAAAAAGAAAAGAAAGGCATCTTAAGGAAAGAATGACTTACTAAGGCTAGAGCGAAGGTTGACTAAAGATAATGATGGAATAGTTACCCAAAACGAAATGTTGATGGGTATTTTGTGATAGTTTCAATGGACTATGACTTTATCTTAAAAGCATAGAGAAGGAAATGTTTTAATCAGATACAACAATCCAAGTGCTTGTATACTGTAGAAATGTAGCTAGCATTTTAAAATGTCTACAAATATATGAGGTATCCATAATTGTTTAGGTAACATAGTTTACATGGAAATCGTGTACTGTGTATTTCTAACAGGTCAAGGGTCATACACACACAGAAGAGTGCCAAGCACTTTTTCCTCTCAACGAAACCTCCACTAACCACATCCAGCACGTGGCCCTCTTTCAGAGCAGAGTAACATAGTATAAGCAACAGACCAAAAACTATACCAATTCTTCCAGCCTGATGGTGTCAAATAAATTAAAAGTTTCCTTACATCCTTAGAACCCTCCCAAATCACTTTCAACTGAACCGACACAGAGGTCAAGCCTGGTTGATATTTTCTGTAGAGCGTGTATACTAATTGTAGTGAGCATTTCATTCTCCAGCCCTTCTCTTAGCAGTTGCTTGGCCTATATCCATACAAATAAGCTGAGACTTTGCTAACATACCCAGCATGGCTATCTTAGTGCTCTATCTGGACCACTGAGAGAGTGATTCATTTTCAAAATATTTACATATTGATAGATGGAGTGGAGTGGTCAATATGAATCTAAATTACCTATTATGGCAACAAACCAAAACGGCTCAAATGGCTCAATGCAGACTTAGGCAAATAGTCTCACATATATTTCACTAGAAAATATTGAAGTGTTATTTTTATTGAGAGCTCTTTTATATAATATCAAGCCAATTGTATTGGTGCTCATTCAACTCATAAATTTCACATACTGAAGAATCACCTGACCTTATGCTAAAGCAAGAAAAAATGATAATGATTAACATGCACATCAGAATCTTTTCTAATCTGTGTTCAAGTAAAGTAACTGCAAAATGGAATACTGATGAGCAGAATTCCCTTGCTTGAGAAGTCTATTGACTTCACTTTGCAATCCCTCAACGGCTTATGTAAAACTCAAACCTCTGCTTCCTGCATAGCTCAAGGGCATGCTATTGACACATACAGCATTTCAATTAAAGTTAACATTTTTAAGTACATATATTTAAAGAAAATTTAGTTTAATTCTAACATTGCTTTTTAATAATGTAAATTAATGGTAAACAAGTTTGCACATATATTGTTAGTAGTAAAAGTATTTTCCATATACGCTGCTTAAATTAAAAATATATATAATGGCTAAAAGCCAGGGGAAAAACTGACAATGGCTAGCCAAAGAATGTGTAAACAAACTGTGGTGTGTATACAATGGAGATACACTTTACAATGAAAAATTGATGTACTATTGGTGTCTTATGAAAACTTGGATGAATTGCAATACTTTTAAGGTGGGCAAGAAGAAGCCAGACAAAAAGAATACACAGAGCATAATTTCTTCCAAATGAAACTTTACAAAAAGCAAACACAATGTATAGTAAAAGAAAGTAGATCACACCTTGTCTGGTGTGACTCAGAGGATTGAGTACTGGCCTGTGAACCAAAGGGTTGCTGGCTTGATTCCCAGTCAGCGCACATGCCTGGGATGCAGGCCAGGGCCCCAGTATGGGGTGCACAAGAAGCAACCACACACTGATGTTTCTCTACCTCTCTTCCTCCCTCCCTACCCCTCTGTCTAAAAAAATAAATAAATAAAATCATAAAAATAAAAAGTAGATCACATTTTGCTATTGTTGGTAGAGGTGCTTGGAGCAGGGCTATGGGGGGACTATCAGGGTACAGTGTTTATTATAAAATAGCTTGAAAATCTTTTTGAGTCATTGATGAAAATATCATATACCTTGATTTTCATTGTTATTACATGAGCATATATATTTGTTGACATTTATCAAGCTATGCTTTTAAGATTTGCATAAATTTTAGTGGATATATATGTAAATCAAACCTGAAAAAATAATAAATCACTGTAAACATTTTAACACAGTACTGAAGGTCTTCTCTAGATTCTGAAAAATTTACAGACTAATGAACAGCAATTCTTGCCAAAAGGCCTCTTTATTAGTCTTCAAAGTTTCCCTCTTTCTGAAAGTTCCCCAAATCACTTATTTCCTTTCTTTAAGTTTTACTTTAAGTTTTACTAAACTGAAAAGAGTTCATTTATTATTTGCCACTTCCCTCCAACACCAGCCTCAACCTGTCTCATAAACTCATTTTTCATTTTCTGAAGTGAACTAGTACTTTCTTGATTTCTTCCAATTGCCAAGACTCCCCACCCCTGAAATTAAGATGACAAGAATAAGAGAGAAGAAAAATAGGGGAAAAAAGAGGAAGATAAAGGATCTTTCAATTTAATATTTTATTTAAAATATCTATCATTGTGTTATTGTACAATTATTTTTAATTAAAGTGTAGGACATATTCATTCTCTATTAACAAAAGATATAAACATATAAGATTAAAGACCCTCATGCACTGTTGGTGGGAATACAGATTGGTGTGGCCTCCATGGAAATCAATATGGAGTGACTTCAAAAATTAAAAATGCAACTGCCTTAAGACCTAGTGATTCCATTTCTAGAAAATTATCTGAAGAAACCCAACACAGTAATTTGAAAAATACATGCAGCTTTTTGTTCATTGCAGCATTATTTACAATAGTCAAGGTTTAGAAGCAGCCCAAGTGTCCATCAGTAGATGGGTAGAGAAGAAGCTGATGGCACATTTATAAAATGGAATACCACTCAGCCATAATAAAAGAAGGACATCTTACCATTTGTGACAGCATGGATGAATCTGGAGAGCATTATGTTAAGTGAAATATGCCAGTCAGAGAAAGATAAGCACCATATTATTTCACTTATATGTGAAATCTAATAGACAAGATGAACTAACAGGCAAAATCGAGTCAAGTTCATAGAATAGACAGCAGACTGAGAGCTGTTGGGGGTGGGAGAGAAGGGTGAGGGTGAAGGGATTGCGAAAAATGAAAAAAACATTCAAGGACATGGAAAACAGTGTTGGGATTGCCCGGGGAAGGGATGGGGAGGTGGAAGAGGGTGTAGGGAGGACAAATGGTGATCTAAAGACACACGAGTTGCGATGAACACACAATACAATAGTGCGCAGAGGACGTGTTATGGAGTCGTGCACCTGAAACCTGTATGATTTTGTCAACCAGTGTCACCCCAATAAATTCAATTTAAAAAAAGATAAAAAACATGGCAATTCAAAAATCATTCACTGTCATAAATTTGCTTTATTGTTTCTTTCTCCCTTTTTCCTCCACAAAACTAGGATTTTCTTAAAGGGGGAGTTTATTTTATCTCATCAAACCTTCTTACCAATAAGTAAATAATTATTTGCTGCCACACAATTATTTCAAGAAGTCTTCACCATCCTCTCCTCAACCTTCTGCCTATAGTATACAGCTATAAGTAATTCCACTTAATTTATCGTTTGCAGCTCTATTATACCACTAATCAAAAGTTGCCTGAATAAGGTGACAATCTCTTAAATGAGTAAATTGAAATAGCTGGATTCAGTGTTCCATGCTTCCTGGTTGCTTTGTAGCTGAGGCTTAGATACACTAATGACACAATTCTTGTCATACATTGAGATTTTCCTGGGCCAAACAGTCTGACTTTCATTTTGTCTGCTACTTAAATATATAGAAATAAGACAGATGAATGCAGTGGACACTGAATTCCTTAATGGAAAGAGGGCTGCAAAGATAGATAATAGAATACATAAAGTCAAAGAAAAATCACTTAAATCGAAGACTCTGTCATGGCTCAGAAGACTTGGTAAAAGTGCCTGAGAGACAAGAGGTAGTTACAGATGTATATCAGCATATAACCTTTACACCCTCACATCCTTTGTGTTATAGTGTTTGTATACATCCTACAGTTTTTAAACTCATGCTATAAATCCCACATGTTTATTTCTGCTATAAATAGGTAATTACCTTTGAAGGAGATTAAAAATGTGAAAATATCTTCTTTGTTACCCACATAGCTATTTATTTCTTTACATGTCTACAATTCCATTTGATATTACTTTATCAATAATATACTGATAAAATACAAATAACTTATTTTAATATTTCTCATAATTCAGGTCTAGAGTGGTCATAGTAGACCCTGTAACTCTGTTTATTTGATATTTCATACTTTAATTTGAAAGATATTTTATTTGCATATAGAAATCTAAGTCAACTCTTTGAGATAAAGGTTCCACCCTTATCTCTATGTGTCTCATTATTTTTTTATTTTGAAGTAATTATAGATTCAAAAAATGTAACCAAAAAATGTACAGAGAGGTTACCTGCCCCCTGTCATTTAGGCTTCTCCAGTATTCAACATCATGCATTATCCAAACAATAGCAAAGCCAGGAATGTGACATTGGTACAATACAAAGATTCCATTCAGTTCTCACCTGTTATACAGCCACTCATTTGTGCATGTATTTGTGTGTGTATGTGTGTATATCTGTGCAATTTTATTGCATATGTATTCATGCAACTACCACCACAATGAAGTTACAAACTAGCATCAGGGCTTCAGGCCAAATGGAGGCATACATAGATATGCTTCATTTCCTCACACAACCAAAAGGAAGATAACAACCAATGAAAAAAAACCCACCAGAACTACGAGAAAATTGAACTATGTGGAAGTCCAACAACCAAGGCGTTAAAGACACATTCATCCAGACTGGTAGGAGGGGTGGAGATGGGAAGCCAGGATCCTCAGGATGCTTGAAAAGGTTGGGGCTGGTGCACTGGGTTGGAGGAGATGGTGGCTGGTGGACCGGGAGTTTCCACATTCACTTGTTGATAAGCCGGGAGGAACAACTGGTGAGTGAGGCAAGCCATGCAACCCAGGGTTCCATGGTTAGAAACTAAACCCTCAAAACATCTGGCTGTAAAAACTGTGGGGATTGTGGCAGTAGCAGAAACTCCCAGCATTACAAGAGAGTCCATTGTAAAAATTGTGGGGTTGTGGCAGTAGCAGAAACTCCCAGCATCACAAGAGAGTCCTAGAGTCCATCTAGGATGCCCACAGGATCCTAGAATTTACACAAGCCCACCACTCAGGATTCAGCACTTGAAAGGGCACAGTCTGCTTGTGGGAAGCAAAGGAAGTGGCTGAAAGTGGGTGAGAGCCAAGCAAGCAGCATTGTTCCCTTTTGGATCCCTCCCCCACAAAAAGCACCATGACACAGCAAAGTGGGTTGCTCCACCCTAGTGAATAACTAAGCCTCCACTACTTAATGTAACAGGTGCAAAAAGACAAAAAACACTATGGCCCAAATGGAAGAACAGCACAAAGTTCCAGAAAAAAATAGAACTAAGCAATAAAGAAATAGCAAACCTATCAGATGCACAGTTGAAAACACTGGTAATTAGGATGCTCACAGAAGTGGTTGAGTATGGTTGCAAAATAAAGGAAGAAGTGAAGGCTATGCAAGGTGGAATAAAGAAAAATATACAGGGAACCAACAGTGAAGGGAAAGAAACTGGGATTCAAACCAATAAATTGGAACAAAAGGAAGAAATAAACATTCAACTGGGACATAATGAAGGAACAAGAATTCAAAAAAAGGAGGAGAGGCTTAGGAACCTCTGAGATAACTTTAAACTTTCCAACATCTGAATCAAAAGGGAGCAAGAAGGAGAAGAGGAAGAGCAAGAAATTGAAAACTTATTTGAAAAAATAATGAAGGAAAAATCCCTAATCTGGCAAAGGAACTAGACATGCAAGTCTAGGAAGCTCAGAGACTCCCAAAGAAATTGGATCCAAGGAGACACACACCAAGGCACATCATAATTACACTTTCCAAGATTAAAGATAAGGAGAGAATCTTAAAAGCAGCAAGAGAAAATAAGACAGTTATCTACAAAGGAGTTCTCATAAGACTGTCAGCTGATTTGTCAAAAGAAACCTTACAGGCAGGAAGGGGCTGGAAAGAAGTATTCGAAGTCATGGAAGACAAGGACCTACATCCAAAATTACTCTATCCAGCAAAGCTATCATTTAGAATGGAAGGGCAAATAAAGTACTTCCCAGATAAGGTCAAGTTAAAGGAGTTCATCATCATCAAGACCTTATTATATGAAATGTTAAAAGGACTCATCAAAGAAAAAAAAAGATCAAAACTATGAACAGTAAAATGACAACAAACTCACAACTATCAATAACTGAACCTAAAAAACAAAACAAGATACAAAAACAAACTAAGCAAACAACTAGAACTGGAACAGAATCATAGAAATGGAGATCACATGGAGGGTTGTCAGTGAGGAAGGGGAGGGGAATAAGTTGGGGAAAAGGTACAGGGAATAAGAAGCATAATTGGTAGGTAGAAAATAGACAGGGGGAGATTAAGAATAGTATGGGAAATGGAGAAGCCAAAGAACTTATATGTACAACTCATGGACATGAACTAAGGAGCGGAAGGAATGCTGTAGAGAGCGAGAGTGTAGAGTGTAGTGGAATAAAGGAGAGAAAATATGGGACAACTGTAACAGCATAATCGATAAAATGTACTTATTAAGTATATTAGTAAAAGTGAAAAATAAAAATAGCATCATCAAAAGGCTTCCCCATGCTATTTCTTTAATTGGCATCCTCAGTCCTTTAACCTCTATCCTCTAACAATCAATGCAATCTTTTTCATTTATGTAACGTCATTTTATAATTATTCTATAAGTGGAATCATACAGTATATATTCATTTTAAATTATATATTTTCACACAGTATAATTACCTTAAGGCTCATCTAAATTTTCCATGTCTTAATAGTTGGTTCATTTTAATGTTGAGACCTAGTTCATCATAATGTTGTAGTATATGTATGTTAAGTCAAAGAATTCTCAAAAAGTTTTACTTTTTCTTTAATCTTTAAGTACTGTATATATGTCATTTGTTGTTTTCTGGATATAGTAGCATTAATTCTGATGAGAATATTTAATTCTGCTTATTCTGATTTTCAGTATATGTCATTAATATTTTTCTGTTTAAATCTGTTATAAAAATATTATCTTTAAGGCCAGTGTGAGGAGGTAGAAGAGAATATAGGAGGGATAAATGGTGATGGAAAGAGATCTCACTTGAGTTGGTGAACACATAATGGAATATATAGATGATGTAGTATAGACTTGTATACCTGAAACCAATATAATTTAATTAACAAATGTCACCCTAATAAATTCAGTAAAGAAGTAAAATGTTACCTTTATCAATATCTTTATAAATAATGTATGATATGTACTAGGATGTATGTGTTTATATATTTTAAATTTTTTAACCAGCTTGGGGCTTACAGACTAAATTGGAATTTTGAGTTTATGTCATCCATCTTGGAAACATTTGGGCTATTATACAAGCAAATATATTTTCTTCCCTTTTGGAATCATCTGTCTGGACTCCAATTACACACACACTATAATAATATTGTCTACAAGTTCACAAGTCACTAATGCTGTTAATTATATTTTCAGCATAAGTAAAGTCAGGTAAACTGTCATTTTCTATGATTAATTTAGATATGATTAGGTTATATTGCTATATCTTGAAATCCATTGGTATTTATTGTATCTACTCTGCTAATGATATCACCCAGAATACATTTTATTTCTGATATTTGGTTCTTCCTATATCTTTATTTCTCTATTATATTTTGTTTTTGTTAAGTCATTGAGCACATTCAAAATCTTTATAGGTTTATGCCCCATGAATTTGTGATTGTGAATTATGTCCCTGTGGACTATTTTTCTCATTTTATGGGTCATAATTCCCTGCTTCTTTGTCAGATTAGTTATTTTGATATAGAATATTCTTAAATTAATATTTTCAAAAGCTTAATTAAAACAATTAAAGAGTGATTAATTTTAAACTGGCAGGCAATTAAGTTATTTACACATTGACTAAACCTTTTGAAGTTCATTTATAGACTTTTTCTAGGGCAGTTCTGGACTAAATCCTATAGTCTACTGCTGAGCAGTGAAATTTTGTGATGTCTAGTAACTACCAGTATATTAAAAAAGTTGTTCTCTTCAGGCAAGTGTGAACTACAATGATTCAAAGCCTCTCTGAGTTCTAGGAATTTTGTGGTTCACGGTTTTCCAGCAATTATTCTTTCCTGGCATTTATTCTTTGCCTGAATTCAAGGAATTTCATCCTCTGGATACATAGACATTCACTTAGAGACTGAAGAGAATGCTTTACTAATTTCTGAAGTTATCCTTCTGCATATCCCTCCTTTTCAG
Organism: Tonatia bakeri; assembly: GCA_004024845.1. Lineage (NCBI taxonomy): Eukaryota > Metazoa > Chordata > Mammalia > Chiroptera > Phyllostomidae > Tonatia > Tonatia bakeri. Next base: position 58,558 of record PVIA01007075.1, read on the forward strand.
ACCTTTTCCTGAAAATTCGAGTTGAGCCTGCCTCCTTCCACTTTTCACTGTCTCTTCAACTCAAGACTGCTGGGAACTCTGTCTCTTTTACCCTTCCAACTGTGCAGTCTGGAAAGTGCTTCTAGCAGAAAGCCAGAGCTTTCTAGGTCTCTCATTCATTCTCCTCTCTGTGACAGAGCACAGATTTTTGCTGACCATCGTCCAGAGTTTGAAAGCTATTATCCAATAGTGGCACAGTTTTCTACATTTTTATAATAGGAAAGTGGAAATTGATTTTATTCACAGTTTAAACAATCAGATTTGTGCTATTTTTGAGGGCTTTTCTTTACTGCTGTGGGGACAAATAAAAAGTTAACCAAATTTATCTAGATTATTATAATAATAATTAGTAATAGCATACTAATAATTAGTAGTAGTGATATAATAATAACCAGTAACAGCAATAAACTGCTACCTATATAACCATCATTTACTCTATACTTGGTAAATTATATTTAATCTTCTCAGTGATATTATGATTATTATAATATTGTAGTCTTTCCAAGGATGAAGGTACTGATGTTCAAGTTATGTAGATTTTATGTCATATATCTAAAAAATTAGCAGCATTGTAAGCTTATCCATTGTTTTATTCAACGATCATTCTTGAGTCTCTAAGATTTTAGGCCTGGGAAAACAGCAATGAAACAAAACAAAATCTCATGTGGCTTACATTCTAGTGGCCATTATACAGAAAAGAGCAATAATAAGTAAAATATACAGTTGGCCTTTGCACAATACAGGTTTGCACTGTGCTGGTTCATTTACACACACACATTTTCAATAAATACCTGTACTACTTTCAGTTAACAGTTGTGCGCCTGCAGACGTGCAGGGTTGACTCTCTGCACTGATCTGTCCTATGCAGGACATGAGCATCTGGGAATGCTGGCATCCACTGCAGGTCCTTGAACCAATGCCCCATAGATAAATAGGTACAACTAAGTTTTGGGGGAGTCAAATGTTATATACATGCACTTTCAATTGCATGTGGTTTGGCGACTCAACCACACATTGCTCAGGTTCAGTCTTATAATAATGTAGATGATGATAAACACTAAAAGAAAATAGAGTAGGAAAATAGCATAGGTAATATTCTAGAATAATAACAATTTAGATAGTGTAGCTAGGGAATAGTCTGTGAAAAAGTGCCTCTTGAGTTAGAATCTGAAGTAGGTGAGGGAGACAAAAATAAAAATAGTAAGGGATAAGATCAAAGAGTTAAAGGTGGGGTGGAAGAAACACAATTTATAGATTCTTATAAACTATTCTAAAAATCTGACATTTACTCTCAGCAAGAAGGAATCAACATTGGAGTGTTTTCTGCAAAGGAGAAAAAAATCAACTGTGTTTTAAAGAAGCATTCTAGAAATTTGTACCGTATGACCTCCTTCAAAAAGGTGTAACATTTCAGTTATAAAATAAAGAATCAAACCCTGGCTGGTGTGGCTCAGTGGATGGAGTGCCCGCCTGCAAACCAAAAGGTCCCTGGTTCCATTCCCAATCAGGGCACATGCCTGAGTTGTGGGTCAGGTCCCCAGTAGGGTGCGAGCAACAGGCAACCACACATTGATGGTTCTCTCTCTCTCCCTTCCTTCCACTCTCTCTAAAAACAAATAAATAAAATCTTGAAAAAAAGAAACATTTTAAAAATAAAAAAACAAAAAATCAAGGGGACATATTTAGTTAATAACATGTATATTTGAAAATAGCTGAGAATAGGTCTTATAAGTTCCTATCAAAGGAAAATAATTTTGTTACTATGTGGTGCTGATTAATGATATTTTTGTGTTAATTGTTCTGTAATATATACAAATATAGAATCACATGGCATGCAACTAGAGCTAATATAATGTAACATGTCAATTATATTTCAAACAAAAACAATCTTCTGGATGCATGTTGAAAACTGACATAGAGGGACACATGGTAAAGCAGAAATATCTATACCAGGATGTCGTGACAATCCACGTCTGAATAGATGAGGCTTTATACAATAGTAGTAACAGGGCAGGTGGTGCAAAGTGCTCAAATTATAGATCTATTTTCAAAGGTGACATTCAAAGCCAGGCCTACCTTATTAAAAAATCTAAGTGACTTTTAATCTTCTCCTTTACTTTAGAATCTCTTATTGTCTATCATGGCACCAGTAGTGTACAAGTGTTTAATGCATAAAAATTATACATTAATTTGTTGATTAATATTTGTCATCTTCCAAATTCTCTAGGTTCAATTATTTTTTATTTCTAGTTTCAATAAGTTTTGTCACACATATAAGTGTTTGCATAATTGTCAATATCTAAAATAAAAGGTCATTATGCTTTGTAAAGTTTCAATGTGATAATAGCCAAATGAGAAAACAAACTAGTTGGAGACAACCAGTGTAAGTGGGTGAGGAAAACAGAGCATATCTGAGAGTGATTGCACAGTAATATATTGAAAAATGAATAAGTGTTGAGAATCTAGAGACAAAGAATAATTAATATATATGATGTAACGCCATATCTAACACATAGTAAAGTAGTTGTGAAAAAGGAGAAGCCACTATGATTATGTCTAGTTTATCCTTTACAACCAATTTCCCATTATTTGAAACACAGCAAAAAAGAAAAAGAAAAGAAAAAACCCCAGGATGGTATTAATGAGAATGAATTTTTTCTATTTTTGTACGAAAAAAGGAGAATTATTAAATTATCCTTTTGTATTGAATAGAATAATAAAAGTTTCAGGAATAGTTTAGTTTGTACAAATAGAAACCATCATTCATCATGATTGCTGAGACCTTAAAATTATGTGTGCAGAGTGCAGGTATGTGCAAAAACTGAGGCACAGAAATATTATATGACAGATTTATTTATCCTAACCTGTCTGATATCCTCCTTTTCTGATAAACAAGACTTTGGTGCAAAGAGGTTTTTTTTAAAAAAATTATCTTTACTGTGCATCAAAATACTCTACAAAAGTTTTGCCAATATTTTATGGAGTAGCTCTCCCTGCTTTCTCTGAAAGATGGGGTGATAGGTCATGCTGTTAGCATGGTCAAAACCAAAACATGTGAGACATGTGATCTGTCCTCCTGGAATCAGAACTTGCAAATATGATACAAAATTCTTTGATAAACTAATATATAATAATACATAATGTGCCCCTTCTGAAGAAGTAATCTTTTGCTAGTAGAAAATACAATGGTAGGCTAATTTGGCTTATTATTTAAGATATTTTGGTATTTTATAAAGACAAATTTACTTTTGTAGAAATTATACTTCTTATTCACTAGGTTGCATTCATTACTGTTTTACCAGCATTGTTGCTAGCATGATGGTATGACTCATTATATTAATTATCCATCATATTTTCCAGTAAGTCTATAAATAATTAAAGGGAATTCTTATGTCAAATCAGATTAGTAAAGTAATACATCAAACATTTCTTATAGCAAATCCACAAAACTCATGGATTAATTGTTTATGTCTCCCTTTCTAAAATTTTAATAGCATGTGTTATAGATAATAGTTATATTATTGCTTATTTTGTGGTCATCATTTTAAAAAGAAGTAATTATATGTATTTTACAGGCAACTCATTTACTTCATTTAATTCTCCTGTGATGGTTAACTTAGTGTGTTGACTTAATTGGGCTAAGGGATGCCCAGATAGCTGGAAAAATGTTATTTCTGAATGTGCCTAACTAGGGTGTGAATCTGTGCATGAGCAAAGAGGATCACCGTCACCAATTCAGCTGATCATCACCCAATTTAGTAAGGGACTGAATAGAACAAAAATGTGAAGAAAGACTTAATTCATTATCTTTGTTTGAGCTAGGACATTCATCTTCTTCTACCCTTGGACATCAGTGCTCCTGCTTCTCAGGCCCTCACACTCAGACTGAATTACACTACAAGCTGTCCTAGTTCTCCAGCCTGCAAATGTCAGATTACGCAACTTCTTGTTCTTTATAATCCTATGAGCCATAATTTGTAATAAATCTCTTCTTACATATCTCTGCATATCCTATTGATTCTGTTTCTATGCCGTTTCCTAATACATGTTCCGAAAACTTCAAATATACTTTTATTATATTTATTTTGTTATTGATGAAACAAAGAAAAAATAGAGTGAACTGTTTCATATTACTTATTTGGTAACTGGTAAAGCTAAGACTGCAGCACAGGTTTTGCTGAAGAATACAGGCATGGTCTTTCATAAACAAATCTATATGAATCTATATTTGCAAAATAGATGAATGCTTCATTTTATTAAAACCTATCTTCTGCATTTTAATTTTTTTGCTTTAAAAATCTTTCCTGAGGTATAGCTGATATATGATAAACTTCATACATTTAAAGTGTACAATTTGATAAGATTTGATACATGTACACATATGTGCAACTATGACCACAGTTACTATTCCCAGGGTCCCTTGTAATCATCCCCACTTCTTTCCTCATGCTTCTACCCCACCATCCCCAAACATACTTATCTGCTTTTTGTCACTAGAGATCAGTTTACTTTGTCTATAGCTTTTTATAACAATGAAATCATATATTATAAACTTTTTCCAACATAGTAATTATATATGTGTGTGTGTGTATATAAAATGATCACCCTGATAAATCTAATACCCATCTGACATGATACATAATTGTTATAATATTATTGATCATGTTCCCTATACTGTACTTCGTATCTCCATGACTATTCTGTAACTACTAATTTGTACTTGTTAATTCCACTTTTTCACCAGCCCCTTCCAATAAGCCTTCCATCTGGCAACCATCAAAATGTTCTCTGTTTTTATGAATTTGTTTCTGTTTTATTTGTTTGTTTTAGATTACACATTTAAGTACATCATACGGCATTTGACTTTTTCTGTCTGACTTATTTTCACAGAGCATAATACCCTCTAGATCTACCCATGTTGTTGCAGATGGAAAGATTTTATTGTTTTTTATGGCTGAGTCATATTTCATTGTGTATATGCAGCATGTCCTCTTTATTCATTTGTCTATTGATAGACACTTAGGTTGCTTCCATATCTTGTCTATTTAAATAATGCTGAAATGAAAATGTAAATGCATATATTCCTTCAAATTAGTGTTTGGGGTTTATCCAGATAAATACACAGAAGTGGAATTGCAAAGTCTTTGTCTCTTGTTATAGCCTTCATTTTAAAGTTTATTTTGTCTGGTATAACTATTGCTACCTGGCTTTTTGATTTTGCTGTGTTTTCAATTTTATGAAATATCTTTATTCATCCCTTTACTTTCAGTCTGTGTGTGTCTATCTGAAGTGAGTCCTAGTACACAACACATGTGTGGGTGTTTTTTGTTATCCATTCAGCCACCATATATCTTTTGTTAGAACATTTAACCAATTTACACTTAATGTTAATTGCTAATAGATATGTTTTATTGCCATTTTATTTTTCATATTTTTGTGCTTTCTTCTTCTTTTTAAAAAGAAGACCCTTTTACATTTTTCAAAATACTATTTGGTAGTGATGAACTCCTTTAGCTTTTTCTTATCTGGGAAGCTCTTTACATCTCCGATTCTAGTAATAGCTTTGATGAGTAATCTTGATTGTAGATCCTTGGTTTTCACCACTTTGAATATTTCATGGCAATCCCTTCTAGCCTGCACAATTTCTGTTGAGAAATCAGCTGACAGTCTTATAAGAGCTTTGTTGTAAGTAACTTTTTCTCTTGCTGTTTTTAAGATTCTCTTTTAGTCTTTAACCCTTGCCACTTTAATTACGATGTGTCTTGGTGTGGGCCTTTTTGGGTTCATCTTATTTGGAACTCTGCTTCCTGGACTTGTGTGTCTTTTTCCTTCACCAAGTTAGAAAGTTTTCCATCATTATTTCTTCAAGTGTTCTCAATCCCTGCTCTCTCTTCTCCTGATACCTCTCTGATGTGGATGTTGTTTTGCTTAATGTTGTGCCCAAGGTCCCTTAAACTATCCTTATTTTCTAAAGTTGTTTTTCCTTTTTGCTGCTCAGATTGGGTGTTTTCCACTACCTTACTTTAGAAATTGCTAATTTTATCCTCTGCTTCATCTACCCTACTATTGATTCCTTATAACATATTCTTCATTTCAGTTGTATTCTTCATTTCTGACTAGTTCTTTTATGGTTTCCTTGACCTTTTTTATGCTATTGAAGTTCTCACTAAGTTTCTTGAGCAGCCTTATAATCATTGTTTTGGACTCTGTATCTGGCAGATTGCTTGCCTCCATTGCATTTAGTTCTTTTTCTGGAGATTTCTTCTGTTATTTCATTTGGGGCATGTTTCTTTGTCTTTCCATTTTGGCTGCTTCTTTGTGTTTGTCTCTATGTATTATATAGAGAAGTTATGTCTCCCAGTGTTGGTGAAATGGCCTTATATGGTAGGTGTCCTATTGGGCTCAGTGGCACAGTCTCCTTAGTCACCTGCTCCAGGTGCTGCACATGTGCTCCTTTCATGGTTGGAATGTGTACCCTCTTATTGTAATTGAGCATCCTGTTGTAATTGATGCTGTTCAGAGGCATTGACTCTAGGTAATTGGATGTAATGACTGGCTGTCACTACAGTGGAGGAGCTGTTGTGTGGGGACTCACCTCATGTAGCAAAATTCACTTTCATAGGAATATGGTGCCTTTCCGGCCTTCCCTTTGAGTATGTCAGTTGTTGAAGCCATTGGGTGGTGCTCTGATGTCATCTGAAACTGACCATCAGGTGTTTTGGCTCAGTGGCCTTTTGGGAGCTGCAGATCAAGGTCAGTTGCTGCTTGAGGCCTGCCTAGGGCCACCTGGTATAAGCTACAAAGTGATCTTCAGATAGCTGCCACTTGTCATATGTTTGGAGATGCCTAAGTGTGGCTAAGCTGAGAACTGAGGCTGTTTACTGCTATTACTGGAATTAGAGCTGCTTAGCAAGAAGTATGAGGCAAACAGAGGCCAAGTATCGATTGTTTGAGGTTTATGGACATTTGAGAAATTTTAGGAAAGTCCACAGTACAAGCCAATACAGGCAGTTTGTCTGGAAAAACCACTGAAAGAGGCTTGGATGGGCCCAGATTTTGCTGGGGCTGTGACTAAAGGAATCATCAGGGTAGGTCAATGAGTGTTAGTCACTTTGATGGGGGCTCAAATATGATGTCTGCCTCTGGTTCTGTGGGAGGAGGGCTAAACAGGTAACCACAGCCTCTGCCAGCACTTCTGTTTGAAAGAAAGCTGCCTCTCCAGCCCTCGCCCCAAAGCCAGACAATTCAGTTCCTTCTTGTATGTCCCTGGTGCTTTTCAAGGTGCTGCCCCAGTGCTGGAGCTCAGACCATGTCAGTTTAGATAAGTCCATGTGTGATCCCTTGAAGAGGAACACATGGACTCCCAAAGTCCTTGAACTCTCTCACCCACAATTCCATCTGGTTTCAAACCAGAAGCTATGTGGACTCATCTGTCAGGCACTGGAACCCTTGACTGGGGTCCTGATGTGATGCTGGAACCCCTCACTTCTGAGGGGGACACTCTGCAGCTGAGATATCCCTTCCAGTTATTAACTACCACATGTAGGTGTGGGACCAATTCTGTTACCAGTGTTGGTTATTTGTAGTTTAGTTGTAATTTTAAAGTGGTTGTGGGATAAGGTAAGTACATATTTACTTACTCTAGCATCTTAACCAGAAGTCCTTCATTTTCCACATTTTTAATAGCAATCTTTCATATTAATTATTCACCTGTTTATAGCAACTTTTACAGGGACATAGAGTAATATCACTATGTGTAACTTTTCCTTGTTGTGTTTTTTAAATTATTATTGATAAACAATATTATATTAGATTCTAGGGTACAACATAGTAATTAGACATTTATATAATTTGTGAAATGATCACCCCAATAAGTCTAATACTTGACTATCTGTAACTTTTTAAATTTATATTTTATGTCAATATACAGTAGAAACTTGGGGAAGCCTATTTTAACAAATAGTACTGTACAGTACCTTATAATTTGGGTCAAATCAAACATATCTGAATTTAAAGGAGAGCTCATATATTTAATAATTGTATAAACTTGATAAGTGGCATACCCATTTAAGCTTGTAAAATGCAGATAATAATATCTAACATAAGACTGCTGATAAGATTAGATGTGACAACATCTTAAATAACTAAGACAGTATTTATCTCACAGTGCAAAACAAATGGTAATTTTTTTAAAATTTCCATACAGCTATATGTTTAAGATGATAAATTGTTATACATGCAGGTAGAGATGGTTCTAAATTTAAGCATGGAAATCTTTGAGAATTTAATTTCTCATATGCTTTATGCCATTTCTACTTAACCAAAATTCACTAATCCCTTTGCCACACATTAGTGTAGGTTTTATGCTATATGAAAATGTGAAATGTAAGAATCCTATCAACCACTTTGTGACAACAAAAATGATTGATGAACTTATTTCAATTTAGAAATTCAGATGCTAACTCTAAGCTCTTGTCTCGCCAATGCAGCACACTATATCCTTCTAATATATGCAGTTATGCTTATTTCATAAAGAAAGATAATTTAGCAGGATTTCCATATTGATAATTGACATATTAAATATGAGTCTCAACATTTATTTTGAACTTTAATTTAATGTGACTATTCTCTTATTTACATGCTAGACAGACCTTTGAAAAAAGACTTTTAATTTATTAATGCTGATCATTTTTGCACAATTGAAAATGAGCATTTGTATATCAGCTAATTATCTTTCTTAGAATTACTGGTGACAAAATGTGTTTTATAATCCAAACTAAATCCTAGTTTTATCATAATACAAAGAGGGCTATTTTATTTTCTTTTTAAAGATTTTATGTATTTATTTTTAGCATGAGAAGAAGAGAGGAAGAAAGAGAGGGAGAGAAACATCAGTGTGAGAGAGAAACATCAATCAGTTGTCTCTTGCACATCCTGACTGGGGACTGAACCGGCAACCTAGGCGTGTGCCTTTACTGGGAATTGGAACCAGTGACTTTCACTTGGCAGGACGATGCACAACCTACTGAGCCACACCAGAAAGGGCCTTTTTCTTCTTTTAAACCATATTGTATTGATTATGCTCCTATAGTTGTTCTAATTTCCCCCCTTTCAACTTCCTCTACCCAGCATCCAGAGCTCCCTCAGGCAATCTCCTCACATTGTACATATCCGCGGTCCAGGTGTATAAGCTCTTTGGCTTCTCCATTTCCTATACAGCATTTTTTATCCTCATGGCTGTTCTATAACTACCCATTTGTATTTCTTAATCCCCTCACTTCTTTATCCATTCCCCTAAGCACCCCTCCCGTCGTCTGGCAACCATCAAAATGCTCTCCATATCCATAATTCTGTCTCTGTTCGTGTTTGCTTAGTTTGATTTTCAGATTCAATTGTTGATAGATTTGTACTTTTTGCCATTTTATTGTTCATAGTTTTGATCTTTTTCTTTTTTTTAAATAAGTCCCTGTAACATTTCATATAATAATGGTTTGGTGATGATGAACTCCTTTAGTGTTTTCTTATCTGGGAAACTCTTTATCTTCCCCTTAATTCTGAATCACATCTTTGCTGGTAAATCAATCTTGGCTGGAGATCCCTGCTTTTCATAAATTTGAATATTTCTTGCCAATCCCTTCTAGCCTGCAAAGTTTCTTTTGAGAAATCAGCTGAAAGTCTTATGGGAACTCCCCTGTAGGTAATTAACTTCTTTTCTCTTGCCACATTTAAGATTCTATCTTTATCTTTAACCTTTGGTATTTTAATTATGATGTGTCTTGGAGTGGGCCTCTTTGGGTCCATCTTGTTTGAAACTCTCTCTGTGTCCTGGACTTGCATGTTTATTTTCTTCACCAAATTAGGGAAGTTTTCTTTCATTATTTTTTCAAATAGATTTCCAGTTTCTTGCTCTTTCTCTTCTCCTCCTGGCACTGCTTTCATGAGAATGTTGGACCTCATGAAGTTGTCCCAGAGGCTACTTATACTATCCTCATTTTTTTTATTCTTTTTTCTTCTTATTATTTTGATTGGTTGCTTTTTACTCCCTTACATTCCAAATTACTGATTTGAGTCTCAGCTTCATCCCCTCTACTGTTGTTTCCCTGTAAATTGTTCTTTATTTCAATTAGTGGATCCTTCATTTCTGACTGATTATTTATTATGCTTTTGAGGTCCTGACTAATTTCCTTGAGCATCCTTATAAACAATGTTTTGAATTCTGCATCTGAGAGATAGCTTATCTCCATTTCATTTAGCTTTTTCTGGAGTTTTGATCTGTTCTTTCATCTGGGCCATGTTTTTGTGTCTCCTCATTTTGACAACCTCCCTCTGTTTATTTCTATGAATTAAGTAGTGCTGCTTTGACTCTGTGTCTTGATAGCACAGTCTAATGTAGTAGGTGTCCCTTAGGGTCCAGTGGCAAAGCCTCCCATATCACTCAAGCTGAGTACTCAAGGTGTGCCTTTTGTGGGGGCTGAGTAAACCTGCCTCTTGTAGTTGAACCTTGATTGCTGTTGGCAGATCAATGGGAGAGATTTAGCCAGGCCAGTCAGTTGCAAGGATTGACTGTGACTATTTACCAATTACCTCTGTCATTCATGGAGGATCAGCTATGCTGGGGTAAGGTGGAGGTGCTCAGACGTGGTCTGTGCCTGTCCACTCGGCGTATGTAGGCCCTAGGATTTCCCAGGTGGTGCAGGCCAAGGTCAACCCTCACCTGTTTTGCCCAGGACTGCCCTACCTGAGCTATAAAGCAATATGAGATGGCTGCTACTTGTGCTGGACTTGGAGATTCTCTGGTGAAGCCAAGCTGCAGTCTTGGCTGACTGCTGCTAGTGCCCAGCCTGGGGCTCATTGAGGCCAGCTGTTGCTTGTTTGAGAGGATTTAGGAAGTGGTGAAGCATGAGCCAAGACCAGGCATTGATATGAAAAATCAGTTTGGATATTCCTACAGTTTGGCTGATGAGGAGCCTCTGGGGATCTTTAAGGTGGATCAAACAGCATTAGCCAGGTTGATGGAGTCTTAGATATGGCACCAGCTTGCTGGCTATGGCTGGGAAGGGTTTAGAAAATGGAAAACAGCTTCTGCTTGCCTTGATGCCAGACAATTCAGTTCCTTTCTGTATAGAAATGGTGCCTTTCAAGCTGCTACCCTGGTGCTGGACGTCAAAGAGAGAGAGTCTGTGTAGCTGAATCTACATGTGGGTTCTTTAAGAGGCACTGCTTGGGGCTCCAGAAGTTTCTTCTACTGACTCAATTGCCGCTGGTTTTTGAAGCTAGAAATTGTGGGGGCCTATCTTCCTGGCACTAGAACCCTGGACTCAGGACCTGGTGTGGGGCTAAAACTGTTTGTTCCTGAAATATTCCTCCAAAATTTTTATCCACCCCACATAGGTGAGGAACCAGCCCATTCTGCATCCCCACCCCTCCTACCAGTCTCAATGAATGTGGTTTCTTTAATTTCATAGTTGTCAAACTTCCATTTAACTCGATTTCTAGTGGTTCCAAGTGATAGTTGTCCTATATTTTAGTTATAACATTGATGTGGTTGTGTGAAGAGGCAAGCCATGTCTGCCCACGCAGACAAGGTGCTTTTTTTCAAAAACTTTTTTCTCCATTATTTTAATTGCATCAGTGGAATCATTGTGCCAGCAAAAGTGACACCGAGTTGAGCACTTCCCCCTCACAATATGTTTCATTAGTATATCTCCTATTTATTAAAAATTTTAAGGACACCAACAAATACTGCACACAACATCCACAAATTTGATACTTTAGATAAAATTAACCCCTCCATGGAAGACACTTGGTATCAAATATCTCACAATAAAAAATCATCTTAATAAGACTTTATTACTGAAGAAATTGACTTGATAATTAATAAGCTCTTGAAAAATAAATAATCAGGGGCAGATTTATTTCTTTATGGATGACTTAAAGAATATTTAAGGGAAAAAATGATACCAATTCTACACAACATCTTCCAAATAGAAGTGGGGGAATGCTCTCTAACCCTTTTTATGAGATATGCAGGAACCCAAATATATCACAAAATTATAAAATAATCTTACTGATAAATATAGGGGAGAAAGGTACTGAACAAAGTGTAGAAATGAGTGGTGTAATCTGCAAAACCAAAGACAAAAAAAACCCTAAAAGCCTGTACATAAGCACTATACTCTGGTCCAGGGGTGTCAAACTCATTTTCACTGGGGGCCACATCAACCTCACAGTTGCCTTCAAAGGGCCAAATACATTTGGGAATTTTGGGACTGTATGAATGTAACTACTCCTTAATTAGGGGCAAGGAGCTCAGTGCTGCCACCAGGTAGAAACAGGGTCCTGGGCCAAATTAAACAAAGTGGAGGGCCGAATTTGGCCCATGGGCCTTGTTTTTACCACCTGTGCTCCAGTCAATACAGTTAAATGCTAGAGAGTATGTTAACAATTCTGATACTACTGTACATGTATACTGGAATTGATCAATTAAGTAAATGAATGTCAAACAATTAGAGCCAAGTTTCTCATTATTAGAGTGAAAAATTATAGATAAGCCAGGAGAGGGGACAAGACAGTCATTTGGTAGTTGAATCATTAGTGTTTGAGAAGTTGTTAGGAACTCATGTTTAGCTTAATATGAATACAGATGGTTATATATAGATATATTGATATATATGTGTTACATATGTTATACATAGGTTAGTACACATACATATATGTCCATGCTCTGTCAGCTGAGAAAACATAAAAGCAATGGCAACCATGAAGGTAACAAGCAGCTACACCTTAGTCTATAACAATATTCTCCAATTTTAAAAACCTATGCTCCTTGGAAAAAACTCAGTCTAGGGTGGAGGCAGGAAATACAAAACAAAAGCCTGGAGAATCTTATAATATCAGAAAGTAAGGAAGCACTCAAAACAAAACAATACCCACAATAACGGAAGTATATCAGAGGGCACAGAAGATAACTAAAAAAATATCCCAATGATCACTGCTGTCCAATAATGTGGATAGCAAAATAATTAAAGTTGCATTGAATTATAACTGGAAATATAAAACAAGTACACATGTGTGCATACTGATATAAATAAGTGCTGGAATAAAAAAATAAATGGAGTAATGATGATGGAAAGAGACTTGATTTGGGGTGGTAAACACACAATACACAGAAGATGTATTATAGAACTGAACATGTGAAACATAAAACTTTATTAACCAGTGGCACTCCAACAAATTTAATAAGAAAGAAACACCACAATTCTACAATGTAAAGAAGTTTATAAATAATTTATGTGGATACTCAATCTTTGAAGTGGCAGAGCATAATTCCTTACTCTTCACATAATAAGCTAAGCATAATTCCTTCCAAGGAGTGCAGTATGAAAAGAGGTAAGAGAGAGAGAGGTAATGAGAGAGAGAGAGAGACTTTGTAATAAAGACCTTGACAAACACCGCTTCAGCAAGTGCTCAAGGTTACCATCAATAGTGATAAATTAGGTTGATAATATGTATATTTGATATCATGTGATTAAAATGGCACTTTACTTCTGTGTTCTTCCTCCCTAAAGTCATAGCTGCATATCAGATATATCTCAATAAAGGCAGATTCTATTAATGCCTGGTTAGTGCTCTTCAAATAAGTCAAGGTCATCAAAAATCAAGAAGCATCTGGGAGACTTTCACAGCAAAGGAAACTCTAAAAAAATAATGAATGAATCTGAATAATGAAATGATAAATAATAAAACAAAATGAGTAATGTTGTATTCTGGATTGGATCCTGGAAGCCAAAAAGGACATAGGTGATGTCTAAAGAAATCTAAATATATTGAGTTAATAATAATACTACAGTAATGTTCACTTATTATTGGTAGCAAATGTGCAATACAAATATAAGATGTTAATAATGCCTAAAACTGTGTGTGGGCTATATAAGGACTCTTCACACCATGTTTAAATTATTTAAATAAGCAAAAAGTATAAAAAGTTTATTTAAAATGAAGCAAAAATATTCTACATAATCAGAAGAAAAATGTTCATTGAATACATTTTTATACTTTATTTAAACATTCTGCTGATATAAGCAGAGATTTATTCAAAGTTTTAAAATGCATTCAACAAATATTTATTAAGTACCTCGTATGTTTCAGATGCTATGATAAGATTTGATATCACACACACACACACACAAACAACAACAAAAAAATAAAAACAAGTGCCTGTAATAGCATGCTAATAACTACTGTGATAGAGGCAAAATGAAAGTGCATTTAAAGTAAAGACAATGAAATAAAAATACCAGCAGATATACAGCTGAATGGGAAGTGAAGCTGCTTTAAAGGATACTGCCATTATCTCCAACTTCTCCCTCTGACTGCTCTCTAGGCAAGAGAATGTAAAAGTGAGAGAAGAAAGCCCTCTTAGGATTTTGTTGTATTGCCCAAGGAGATAGATTATGGTGGCTGTGGGCTTAGAATGGGGCGGTAGCAGGAGGCATAGGAAAGAAGGACTGGTACGTGAATGTGTATATTACAAGGAGAAGACAAAATAATCTCGTCATGATATGCATGTCAGTATGAGGGGGAAAATGAATCGATTAGTCATTTTTAAGTATATTTTATTGATTATGCTATTACAGTTGTCTTATTTTTTCTACCTTTTATTCACCTCCACTCTGCACTCCCCCTCCCACCAGCATTCCCCCTCACCTTAGTTCATGTCCACGGGTTGTACATGTATGTTCTTTGGTTTCTACATTTACTTTACCATTCTTAACCTCCCCCTGTCTATTTTCTATCTACCATTTAGGCTTCTTATTCCTGTATCTTTATACCTATTTTCCCCACTCCCCCTACCCACTGATAACCCTCTGTGTGATCTCTATTTCTGTGATTCTGTTCCTGTTCTAGTTGTTTGCTTATTTTGTTCTTAGGTTCAGTTGTTGATAGTTGTGATTTTATTGTCATTTTACTGTTCATATTTTTATCTTCTTTTTCTTAGTAAGTCCCTCTAACATCTCATATAATAAAGGCTCGGTGATGACAAACTCATTTAACTTTACTTTATCTGGGAAGCACTTTATCTGACCTTCCATTCTAAATGATAGCTTTGCTGGATAGAGTAATCTTGGATGTAGGTCCTTACTTTTCATCACTTTGAATACTTTTTTGCCAGTCTGTTCTTGCCTGAAAAGTTTCTTTTGAGAAATCGGCTGATAATCTTATGGGCACTCCTTAGTAAGTAACTCTCTTCTTTTCTTTTGCTGCTTCTAAGATCCTCTCTTTATCTTTAAGCTTTGGCATTTTAATTATGATATGACTCGGTGTGTACTTCCTTGGGTCCAAAGTCTTTTGGACTCTTTGAGCTTCCTGGACTTCCTGGAAGTGTATTTCTTTTGCCATATTTAGGAAGTTTTTCTTCATTATTTTCTCAAATAAGTTTTCAATTTCTTGCTTGTCTTCTTCTCCTCTGGCACCCCTATGATTCAGATATTGGAATATTTAAAGTTGTCCTGGAAGTTCCTCAGCCTCTCCTCATTTTTTAAAGTTCTTGTTTCTTCGTCCTGTTCTGATTGAATGTTCATTTCTTCCTTCTGTTCCAAATTGTTGATTTGAGTCCCAGTTTCCTTCCCTTCATTGTTGATTCCCTGTATATTTTTCTTTTTTTTCACTTTGCATAGCCTTCACTTTTTCCTCTATTTTGCAACCATACTCAACCATTTCTGTGACCATTCTGATTACTAGTGTTTTGAACACTGGTAGGATGTATCTGATAGGATGGGTATCTCTTCATCACTTAGTTCTATTTTTTAAGTTTTTACCTGTCATTTCATTTGGGCCATATTTCATTGTCTTGGTGTACCTGTGATGTTGTAAGAGGCAGAGCCTTAGGTATTTTCCAGGCAACCCACTTTGCTGCATTGTGGCTCTGTATGTGGGGGAAGAGTCAGTGAGAGAATCATGCTGATTGCTTGGTTCTCAGCTGGCTTTCAGTCACTTCCCCCGCTAACCACAAACAAATTGGGCCCTTCTGGTGATGATTCCCAAGTGGGTGAGGTTTTGTACCTCCTAGGATCCCATGGGTCTCTCTAATGGACTACCCTGTGAGGCTGGGAGTTTCTCCTGCTGTCTCAACCCCCATAGGTTTTAATAGTCAGATATTTTGAGGCTTTCTTTTCCTGCACTAGAACCCTGAGTTACATAGTCTGTCTTGTTCCTCAGGTGTTTGACCCGGTTTATCAGCATGCAAATGTTGGACCACCCTGACCACCAGTTGGCTCCTTGCCTCCTTGTTCTCCTAGGGGTTGGTTGCCTTGCCACATGTCCTCTCCACCGTAGCTGCCTGTCTCCACCCCTCCTACCAGTCTGAATAAACATTTCTTCTTTAACTTCTTGGTTGTTAGACTTCCATACAGCTCAACTTTCTGGCAGTTCTGGTTATTTTTTGTCTTTAAAATTGGTGGTTGTCCTTCTTTTGGTTGTGCAAGGAGGCAAAGTGTATCTCTCTATGCCTCCATCTTGGCTGGATCTTTTTTTTTTTTTTTTTCAGTGAAGGCATTCACAGCTATAAATTTCCTTTGTAGAACTCCCATGTATTTTGATATGTCTCTTTCCATTTTCATTTGTTTCAAGATATTTTTTAATTTATTTTTTTGATTTCTTCTTTGACTCATTAGTTTTTCAGGAGCATGTTCAATCTCATATTTCTTGTGATTTTTCCAGTTTTTTACACAGATTTGATTTTTAGTTTTATACCATTGTGGTAAGAAAAGACGCTTGATACAATTTTATTTTTCCCAAATTAAAGATTTTTTTTGTGGCCTGTAATAATTTTATCTATCCTGGAGAATGGTCAATGTGCACTTGAGAATATGTATTCTGCTGGTTTTAGATAGAATGTTTTATAAATATTTGTTAAGTTCATCTGGTCTAATGTGTATATTGGTTCTATTAAAAAGTAGGAAGTGAATAATTCTTTCAAAAAAACCATGTAGACAACAAGTATATAAAAACGTGCTCACCATTACTAATCATCAATAAGGTGCAAATTAAAATCGCAATGAGATATCACTTCATACTTGTTAAAATGGATGTCATCAAAAATACAAGAGATAACAAATGCTGATAAAAAAGGAAAACTTTTGTAATGTTGGTGGGAATGTAAATTTGTTCAACTACTATAGCACACAGTATAAAGTTTCCTAAAAAATTAAAAATATAACAACCATATGATGCATCCACTCCACTTTTGAATATGTATGCAAAGAATATGAAAATAGAATATAAAGGACATATGGACAAAATCAAGGGGGAGCATGGAAGCAAGGAAGGGAGGTGGGCTTGATTGGGGTAGGGGGAGGTGTGGGGAGAAAATGCAGACAAATGTAGTTGAACAATAAAGTAATTAAAAAAAAGACATCTGCATTCCCATGGTCATTGCTGTATTATTCACAATAGTCAAAATATGGAAACACTCAAGTGTCAGCAAAAGGAGGAATAGATGAAGAGGATATGGTACACATATATGCAATAGAGCATTATTTAGCCATGTGACAGGACATCCTACCATTTGCAAAAATATAGGTGACTCTTGAGGTTATTGTACTAGGTGAAATAAAACAAATTTTGTAAGTACCATTTATTTATGAAATCTAAAAAGTCAACATTGTAGAAACAGACAAGGGTTATGCTTACCATTGGTTGAATCATGGGGGAAAGTGGAGATGCTAGTCAAAGAGTACAAATTTCCAGTTATAAGATGAATAAGTACTGGGATCTAACATACAGCATAATAATTATACTTAGTAGGTTACTAAGAGAGTATATCTTAATTTTTCACCACACACAAAAAAATGGTAATTAATGGGATTCTGCAAATGTTAAGTAACACAATGGTATTAATCATTTTGAAATTTATAAGTGTAATCAATCAATACATTTTACCCTTGAAACAATGTTTTATATAAATTATATCTCAATAAAGCCTGATGGAAAAATAAGTCTGTAGGCTGAGAAGCTTAAAGAGTTCAAAAATATAACTTTTTTGCATAAAGGTACTTATAATGAACAACTTTTAAGTATTTAAATACATTTGATTAATTGCCCCTAAATGCAGAAACAAAAACTCCCACTGCTGAGATGTCTTAATCTATATTCTCAGAATTAATGCATATATTTGATTAAGTAGCTGTATAAAATAAAATGTCTAAAATAGAAATAAATAATACAATATTTTTATATAAAAAGAATCCTAGAATTATATAATACCATGCTTCTGTGGCCCCTTCATGATTGTTGGAGACTTGAGCCCTTTCTATCTCACTGCTCCAGCATCCTAGGTTTTACTGACATTAACCTTGAAGTATTAGAAGGCTATTCGCGTGTCCTATATGTTTCCCAGGTTACAGGATGGAAGGAAGGACAATGTGAAAACACTTTCTAGGGAAATTTGCCAACACATTACCTGTAAACAGTGCATTTAGCCATACCTGAAATCTTGTGATTACAGTAGCCTTCACACATCATTTTCTAAAAATTTATCATGAAACAAACAGCTGCAATCTGCTTGCGACATAGTACCCACAGTTATCAACATAGTATTATGCACTTTAAAATAAGGGGGTAAATCCCATATTAAGTATTCTTACCAAATGTGCACACACAAACATTAAGAAAAATTTTGAGGTGATGGATTTGTGTAGTAACTTGATTGTAGTGATAGTATTATAAACATATATATATGTCCAGACTTATCAAAATATATGTTACATGCATGCAATTTTTGTATGCCAATTATACATCATAAGATAAAAATTCAGATCTCTTAAATGCATTTTATTTCATAAAAATTCAGAGGAAATGTTACTAAGGAGGAAGACAAAGTGTACCTTTCTGTAGACATTGATTTCTGCACTATTAAATAACAGTAAAATATATTTCTTTAAAATATTTTAAATGTCATATCTGCTACCATCTCATTAATTTTCCTTAATTAGTCTAAAATGTAATACTTTGTATTAAATTAGTAATATTGTTAATAGTCATTAGTGTTTCTTCTTGTCTGTATTTATGACAAAATATTCATTTATGAGAATATCTGGAGAGAAAAATCAAGGGCCAAGAGAAACAAAACAACTATCATTCCACTTAACACAGGTTAGCTGGGAGGGGGAGACACACCATGTATCAGAAAACAATCAGATGTAGATACAGAGTAAATGGTCATTCTGGGACTTATTTTGTGAAAACCAAAAATATATGATTCATTGTAATGCGGAAAGTAAATTCACTGTTACTGTCAATTTTGTGATGTAAGCCACTATATCTCTAGAAGGACCTTGTTAAAAAGTAATTACATTACCAGAGAAAGTGAATTATTAGCACATTTTCATGAATTAATTTATTGTTTAAATAGTGGCTGTGAAAAATAATTGAACTCTCAGGGTTGGTACTAAAGTAAATCATGACAAAGGGAGAATAAAATATGAAAAACTTCTCCAAGGTAATTGATAATAGGGTTTTCCCTAGTTATACCAGGCTATGTTTAATCAGAGATTTAAGTGCTCAAGTAGAGAGTGGCCCTAAGAATATGGAGATTCTGAAGATTAATTTTCAAACTTTATTAAGATCATCCTTGACTAGAATACATCAAAAATTCCTATCCCTTTAATTTTTGGTATGTTGAGTTAAAAACACTCAAATCATACAGATGCTGATTAAGCATTTACAAAAATACCAACAAATAAGTATGCCACTTAGTTTTTCTGTAAGAACTGGGGAACACACAGCAAATGATCCTGAGAATGGTCTCTCATTCTGTATCACCAAAACAGAATTTTGTTTAAGTGTAGAGGGAATGCATAAGTGTCAAAATAAAAAGGTTTTGACCAGTTTAATTTTATTAATAAAACTAATATCCTTGAAATCTCCTTTTTTTTCTTTATGGTTTTAGGCTCAGTCATTTCCTGAGACAATAAAGTTTATCCTTTTTCAGTCTCACAGTCATAATAGGTAAGGTGAAAAAAATGAATAAGGAGGATCTTACTCCTGTGAGGATTTTTCACTAATTAAATTAATAAATTAAGAAAATGGTTTTTGAGCACTGTTTTATCTCTTTCTATAAGGGTAGGATAATCTGGCAGAATGCATCCAAATATGTGTAAACCACAGTACCAAAGGCAAGAAATAATGAAAATCAAATGCTGTTACAACCTCACAGCTAGTTAAGAATCATGCAATTTGATCCAGAATCTTGACTGCCAAACTAAGGCAGCAAACCAACAGAAAGCAAGTTAAGTGAAAGCAAACAGCCTCAAATAAATTTTTATTTTTTTCCCATTGGTGTGCACAGCTGGATTTTTCTTCAGAGATAATTAGATTTATTAATTAGGTGAGTAAAACAAATATTTTATCCTACTCCAAGGGGTATATTTTTACTCCTATAAGAGTCTTGAGATGAACACAAGTTTTTAATTTTAGTAGACTTCAGTTATTAAATTTTTATTTATGGCTATTTCTGTTTTATTATATTAAATATGTTTTCTCTACTCCAAGATCATGAAAACGTTATCTTACATTTTCTTCCAGAAGATTTTTTCTTTACCTTTTGCATTTGGATCTGTAATTCTTCTGGGATTTATTTCTATGTATGAAGTGAGTTAGTGGACAAAGTATGCGTTCTTTTAATATGTGTAGCCCATTGAACAGTCTTATTTATTCAAAAAGCCACCCTTTCCTCCCTGCACGTCAGTGTCTCTTTTGTCATATATCAGATGTCTCTTCCTACATGTGTGTTTCTGGGCTCTTATTCTGTTCCTTTGATACTTGTTTTTCATTGTGCCATGTAACCATCTAAGACAAATAGGCAAAATCATCATTGTCATCATCATCATCATAGGGACACAAATAGTAATTTCAGGGATTTGGCCCTTTAAGTTCTGTGTTTCATCAATTACTGATAATAAGCTTCCAATGAATGAAGTAAATCAATAATCTATTAAAATACAGCGTCTGGCACAGATAAACCCCTTTTTAATACAAAATCTTTTGTTACAAAATCATAAGCATGCAATTCTGTAACATAACAATGTCACACTGAAGCACACCATATGACATTTTAGGTGAAATGTTCAATTAAAAGTATAAATTATTGTATCCATAGTATTGCCCTACCAACCACACTCAAGCAGGTGATACTTCTGCCAGACCCTGTATTTCTTGATTTTTATAAGTAGAATATTTATATATCTTCTAGGCAGACATCTGACTACAGTCACTGTAGAGAGTATCACAATGTCTTACTGTTTCCAGACATGAATCTGGCTTACAGGTTCACTGAAGGGAGACCAGTCCTTTTGAGAAAGGCCACTTCAGTGTGGGCAGTTTTTTTTTTAAACCAAGAATTGTATTCCATGCTTTCCCAGAGGAAATGTCACCATTAATAAGATGACTGTGAACTTGGAAAAGTGTAATTTGTAGACCCTATGGGAGCTATCAGACACTGAAAAAATGCCTTTGTGTATGCCAGTCAGAGTGGTCTTATCAAAGATAGGGAGTTGATGGTATCTGGGCCCAAGTCAATCTTACAATGACTGTGGTAAGATTGGGACTGTTTATCAAGAAATCTCTACACCAGGAAAAGTAAAATACCATCCTTTGCTTTTTTCTCCAGTCCCAGATTGTACTGTAGGAATACATATATTTTATAACTTCAGAAAGTCCAGATTGTATCCCAGACCTATGACAAGAGATCTATTTTGATAGGCTGAATGAAGTGGAAACCCACCAGCCCTTGCCCCACATCCAGACAATATAGTAATCCAAAGTAAAAGCAAACACATCTGGGGGAATTTTAGATACTTGTTCCACCATCAAAAATTTAGAAGACGCAAGAGTGATTAATCATTTGACACTTTATTAAGTTTACCTATATTTATGATTCAAAACACCATGAGTTTGAGGGGAGAAAACCTATGGTATCAAATAGTAACTTTTTTTCCAAATATGCAGTTATTAAATTAATAAATTCCTTGCCATCTAATATGCACCTATTTACCTAGCAGATTATTAATTTTCAATCCCAGCCAATAAAAATAATCACAAGCAATATTCTCCTTCAGCAATCATTGACAAGAGGACATCTTTAATGCCTTATCTCAGGATTATGTCATTGGCCCTACATTCATTTATTGCACTGTCTGGAGAAACATTGACTGTCTTAATATCCCAAACTAATCTGTTAGAGTGCATTGGTTTATTACATTGATGGCATCACTCTAATTAGATATAGTAACTGAAAAATAGCAAGGACCTTAGATGCCTTATTAAGATATGTAAGTGCTTGAGAGTAGGCAGTAAACCTGAAGAAAGTTCAAGGAACTACCATTTTGATATATTTCTAGGTGTCCAGTAATCCACTGCAATTATCTTTATAGTAAGAGAAATGTGTTGACATTTTATCACCACCTATGAAGGTATTTTTGGATATTATTGGCAATATATACCACACTTGTGCATGCTGTTCCTATGCTTCTGAATATATTTTTGTCTTCCTGTCTGTAGTGCTTCTATTAGTACCATTGTTCATGTGCACAGTGAATATTTTATTTATTGTCAAAGTATCAAACACAGAATCACCTCTAGCTAATAATTAACTAGACATTGAAAAACTGCAGCACTAGGTTCATGCTCATTCAATCACCAGTCTTCCCAAGTGCCTCATCCATTGGAAGTCAGCTGGATTGATATATTGACCTACTCTGAAGTCCACAGTTACAGCAATGTCTAAACAATAAAACTATACTTTGGAACCCAGAAGAATCAATTGGTTTCCTCATAGTAGTCTCTCATCCAATAAGATTCTCTCTTATGAAATTGTAGCAACCAAAAAATAAAAATCCTACAAGCAGCTTTTTTTTTAAGTGAATTATTGTTTAGTGGTTATTTAAAAATAATCAGTTAATATGGTATTGAGTTTTAAGGAGGATATGTAATGGAAAGTAGAATAGTATCAATTAGATATTAGGAATAGCTATATAGCTGGGGAGAGAGTAGTTTTTGTTATTTATCACCCCCTTTCCTTCTATTTTATATGAAGAGCATTGGTTTTGGATAGCTTAAATTATACATGACAATATAATTAAATATAACAATTGCAAAAAATGGAAGAATATGAGATTTTATATTTCCTCTCAGTTTTCTTTGAACACACACACATACAGATAAGGAGATAGAAAGATATAAGGTAGATTTAGAGGCAAAAGGAAATAATCATCTTGTTAGTCTTTATCACAGGCACCTCAATCAATATTCATTTTTTTTGCCCTTGATCTCACTCCCAAAAAAATTCATTTCTCCTGAGTTTTCAGTTTGGTTTAGGCCAAAAGAAGACACTTCCATGACACCTGAAAGTACTTGTACTAAAATGGAGGTATTTCTCATACTCCCTCTCAGCCTCACTGAGGTACTGGCCGTGTCTGCCTCCTTCATCCACTTTGGGCTCTAAGTACACAAATCCTACCTCTGGCCGTTCCAATCTGAGGGTGATAAAGCTTTTAAAAATATATGATTTGAGAGAGAGAAAGAAAAGGAGAGATTTGTTGTCCTACCCATCCATGCTTCCATTGCTTGATTCTTATATGTGTACTGACTGAGGATCAAACCTGCAAATTTGATGTATAACAACATCGGCCTATGAGGAAGACACTGTAACCAACTGAGCTACTTGGCAAGGGCCAAAACCTTTTAACTGTTATTCATTTTCTAGTTGCTCATCATTTGTGTTACTTCACTACTCTATTCATGGTTCAGTAAGTCATTCCTTCATCAAACTCTCTTTTCATGTTAAACCCATTAAAAAAGCCACTTCTTCCTTCCTTTATATCTCTTGCTCTAGGGTACATATCAGTAAAGATATTGCTGTGTGAAATATCTAAAATTTTTCTGCCATGTTCTCCTCTGAGACTTTTATAGTGTCCCACCTTATATTTAAGTCTTTTACCCACTTTGAGTTTATTTTTGTGTATGGTGTAAGTTGGTGGTCGAGTTTCACTTTTGGACATTGTAGTATGGACATTTTGATGATGTTAATTTTTCCAATCCATGAACACAGTATATGCTTCCATTTATTTGTGTCTTCCTTGATTTCTTTCTTCAGTGTTGTGTAGTTTTCTGAGTACAGGGCTTTTACTTCCTTGGTTATGTTTATTCCTAGGTACTTTATTTCTTGTTGCTATAGTAAATGGGATTTTTCCTGATTTCTGTTTCAGATATTTCATTCTTGGTACACAAAAATGACTTTGATTTCTGAATATTGACTTTGTATCCCCATTGCTTATTATCCCCAAATTCACTTATTGGGTAGAGTAGTTTTTTGGTGAAGTCTATTGGGTTCTGTAAGTACACAATTATGTCATCTGCAGGCTGTGACAGTTTTGTTTCCTCCTTTTTCACTTGGGTGCCTTTTGTTTCTTTTTCTTTTCTGATCACTGTGCCTAGATCTTCCAATACTATGTTGAATAGCAGTGGTGTAAAAGGACATCCTTGTCTTGTTCCTGATCTTAGTGGGAAAGCTTTTAGTTTTTCCCTATAGTGTATGCTGTTGACTGTAGGTCTCTCATATATTGCCTTCATTATGTAAGGTGTGTTCCCTCTACTCCCACTTTGCTGAGTGTTTTTATCATAAATGAATGCTACACCTTATCTCTGCTTTCTCTGCATCTATTGATATGATCATGTGATTTTTGTCTTTTCTTTTGTTCATGTGATGTATTATGTTTCTTGATTTGTGAAAATTGTACCATCCTTACATCCCTGGGATGAATCCCACTTGATTATGTTATATGATCTTTTAAATTTATTGCTGGATGTGGTTTGCCAATATTTTGTTGAGGATTTTAGCATCTATGATAATTAGCAATATTGGCCTGTAGTTTTCTTTCTTTGTTGTGTCTTCTGGTTTTGAGATTAGGTTGATGCTGGCCTCATAAAAACATTTTGGGAGTTTTCCCTCTTCTTGGCTTTTTTTGAATAGTCTGTGAAGGATACGTGTTAGATCTCCCTTAAATGCCTTGTAAAATTCTCCTGTGAAACCATCCTGTCCAGGGATGCTTTATTATTAATTGAAAAATTAAAGCATCCTGTCCAGGGATGCTTTATTATTAATTGAAAAATTATAAAACTTTGTGAGCCCAGAGTTACTAAACAAAAAGGAATTCCTGAGATTTGTAAAAAAAAAAAAAATGGGTTTTGAAACAAATTCTTCCAGCAATAAATAATGGTTCAAAATTTCATTACTTAACGAATGCTTAAGTGCGGATTGTTCCAAGCATTGTAAAAATAAACATATTGGTAAACTTTTAGGAGCTATTACTCATATGGAATTATTGCTTCTATCACATTAGCTCTTATTTACATTTTATGAATAAGCAGAAGGGGCAATCACGAAAGCCAACCTTCCTAGTGCTCTCACATATTTAAGAGAATCAGGTTATTTGAAGATCTCTTTTTAATAGTTTGGCATAGTATTTCACTCAGTCTATGATACATCTTTTAAAAATTTTAATTGGTTTTAATTTTAAAAACAGTTTTTGAACTTTTTTTTGTAATTTCCATCCTAAGAATTATTGTTAATTCCTCCCCTTACTTACATAAGAACATAATAATATTTAATATACAAATGGAAATAATTTATCTATCTTTACAATTTCCTTTGTTTTAGTGAAAATATACACTTGAATTCAATTTTAATATCTGTAGTATACCTCAAATGCTACATATTTACTGAAAATATATTTTATATACATATTTAAGCTTACTCATTCAGCTAATGTCTTACAGTGGTTTTGTCTTACACTGAAAATGGTCTAATGTATTTTAAAGCAATATTCATTATGTCTAAATATATGTTAGTTTTCTTAAGTATTTATGAGGTAAAGGTATATATAGTGTATTTTGTTGAAAGCATCTTTTATACTCATGCCACTTGAAACCACTTTTTAAAAAAATACTATCCCAAGTTGCTTATTTCTTTTCCCTTTCCTACAATAGTACAAAAATTCTTATGAGGTTCTTATTTGTCTGCATTTTAGCAGCATAATTGAACAATTGTGAAGCACAACAATAATTCAGAGGCATTGATGACATATTCCTTCTACACTGGCTAGAAATTGGTTATTTTATGCATAATTTAACAAACACTGCACAAGTTTATACATACCATTAACACAAAGAAGTTATGAGGAAAATTGCTTTAAAGTAAAAAGCGTTAAGAATAACAATCTCAGATTTTATTGTTCTATAGTAATTACCTTTTTCTAAACAAAAATCTTTGAGAAAGAATAGCATTTTAAAATACCTTACAATTACAATAGGCTGCAAGTTTAAAAAACAGAGAAGGCAAACAGGAAATGTTCTTCAGGCTTCACAGGTAAATCATCTTGTCAACTTTTCTTTAAATTGTACTTAAAATTTTTGCATGGATAATACATTGAAATTTCATTTGAAAGTTATGTATTATCACAAAAATATGGAACTTAGTAAAAAGCTAAGTACCATTAATATAAATGTCAAAAGAGCATACTTAATTTCTAGATATTTGGCTAAATTTAACTAGTAGTTTAAACCAACCAAACCACCTCTACCCAAAATGGCTGCATAATAAAAGCCAGTGTTTATGATCAATTTTTGGTATTTGAGGGTGGATGCTTTCTTGGAAAATAATTCGGATGTTTAAATGAGAAGAGTTGATTACATTATGAAAGATGAAGTGATAATGGTGAGACTGTCTTAAATTTAAAAATAAAGAAATAATGTAGCAGCATAAATCACATGTATTTGAACATGTATTTGGGATAAAATATTTCAGGGGACATAAGATATTTATTCTAGATTCTGGGCTAAGAAGCAATTTTAGGTGTTGACATTCAGAAAATTCAATGCAACTGTCCTCAGAGCTTCACTCCAGATAGATGTCCCACTCTTTGGAGGAGTCACCTATTAGAATCCCGACCTCATCAGGTTGTTATTCCAGGAAAACTTGAAGTGTTCCAAATCATCTATACTCAATTGATTGACACAAAACATTATTATCTGCTATCTTGACCATTTACTTATGGTGTGGCATTGAAAATTAAGTTTTGCCCTGGCTGGTGTGGTTCAGTGGATAAAGCACAGGCCTGTGAACCAAAGAGTAACCTGTTCAATTCCAAGTCAGGGCACATGTCTGGGTTGCGGGCCAGGTCCCCAGTAGGGGCACACAAGAGGCAACCACACATTGATGTTTCTCTCTCTCTTTTTCTCCCTCCCTTGTCCTCTCTAAAAATAAAGAAATAAAACCTTTTTTTAAAAAAAGAAAATTAAGTCTAAAATCAATTAATCTATATCTGTTAAATAAGCTATTGCTAAAACGTCTCCTTCATAGACAGAAAGAAAAAAAACAAATTATATGGTTTAAAGTTGCATGCAAAAGACATACATATCTAGAAGACAGGGTCACAAAATTTATTATTTTATGTTGGGGAGTTATCTATAATATAGTCTAGAATTGAAAAATGTGTTTCCTATAACACATAATGCTTGCTGCCCACAGGGTTAGGAAATTTGCATGAGAATGGGTCACATTTTTGGTCCATTCTATAAATGCTATTTGAAGATTCACTTACAGAATGCCACTTAACAAAATGTCATTTATAGAATGCCACTAGGAGAGAGTAAAATAATCTTGAAAATGGTCTAATGTATTTATTGTTTTTATTTTCATTTAGTTTTGTTGTTAGGTTTTGAAGAAAACTTTGTCGAAGCATCCTTCAAAGTAACAGGGAATCATCACGCACAGAATCTATTTTAAAAAAGCTCATGTTACATCTCATTGGGAAAGCTATGTCATATATAAAAGGGAATGAACAGTGAAGATGATCGTGATTGTAAATTGAACACCATAAATTAAATTCATTATAATGATGTCAAAAGCATGACAATAGCTGGACAACAAAGAAAACAATCAACAAGAAAAAAAGGCAACCTACAGAATGGGAGAAATATTTTCAAGTCATATCTAATAGGGGCTGATATCCAAAATAACTCATACAATGCAACATAAAATATTAAAAAATGGAAATATTTGAAAATAAATTTTTCCAATGAAATCATACAGATGGCCAACAGATACATGAAATGATATGTAATATCACCAATCATCAGGGAAATGCAAATCAAAACCACAATGAGATATCACCTCACACCTGTTTTAATGGCTATTATCAAAAGAGAAGATATAACAAGTGTTAGCAAGGATGTGGAAAAAGGGGAAGCCTTGTGCATCATTAGTGGGAATGTAAATTGTTTCAGCCACTATGGGAAACAATGTGAGATTTCCTCAAAGAATTAAAAATAAAACTATCAGATGACCCAGAAATTCCACTTCTGAGTATTTATCAAAGAACTCATGGACACAGACTATAGTGTGGTCATTGCTGGGGGAAGCTGGAGTGTATGGAGGTGGAAGAGGGCATAGAGGGAATAAATGGTAATGGAAAAATATATAATAAAAAAAAACAGGGAGGAGGAAGATGGCGGCCTTGTAGGAAGAGTCGTGATCCCCTTCTCCAGTGCTAGGGGGAGAATTTGGCCGATCTGAGGAGAAACAGAGCAGGAGACCACCGATATCACAACATTTATGAAAATAGGGCATCAGAAGTTATCCAGACATTGAATAAATGGACGGTAAGAGGACGGCTTTGGGAGAATAAGGGCCCTGTGATAGACACGGAGAGCAGGCTGGCGCTCCTGGGTCTGTCTCGGGGCACCCATCCCCAGACAAGGTTTGGGAAGCAGAAGTGCAGGAGTTGTGGGCACCTGCGAACTTTCCGGGGAAGAGTGAGTACCCCAGTCTGCCGGACCAAGGGAAGCCTTGCTGTAGGGGTGGAGGCCTTGCTGTGGGCACTCGTGCCCCCAACCCTGGGAGTGTGTGGTTTTGGGGAAGACTGAGACTCCAGGGCCGTGAACAAGGGAAGGGCTTCCGGAGCTGAGGCAATTTGGAGCGGGCGTGTGCCCTGCCAGGAAACCTTACTATCAAACGGAGAACCCAGAAAAGACACAGGACTTCCGGGGTCCTGGGGCTCCCTGCGGGGCAAAGGGAAGTGCATGACCCCTCACAAACTCCGGAAGGTCGATCTAAAACTAGAGGAGAGACGGTGCTTCCCGCGAACTTAGAGCCCACAGAGGGGAAGTATGCAACTCCTAGCAGTCCCGGTCCAGGCACCATGAGTCCGTGAATCCAGAAGAGAGGCGAGTGCTTCGCTGAGCTTAGAGCCTGTGGTGGCGAGGCTGGGGGAGGGGCGCAACCCCTTCCATCTCTGCAGCTTGCACCCTGAGCCCAGACGGAGGCAGCAATCGTTTCTGGGGAAAGCTGGTGGCCAGCCCTGAGTCTGACTGAGTTCTGTCTTAGAAGGGTGAAAGGCAGTCTAACAGCTCCTCAGCCTGCTTGAGCTGGCAGGAGCAGAAAGACTGGTTTGGCCAGTTAGAAACCAACAAGAGGTTCTTTTTTTTTTTTTTTTTTGCTTTTGTTGTTGCTGTTTTTTTGTTTGTTGTTGTTGTTTC